>JXSR01S002274.1:1635-51400 GCA_000969725.1 Ophiothrix spiculata
CGGTCATTTACACTTTATATCATGATCTCATTGGTTACAGTGATCAGTCTTTGATCAAACTAAGCCATATTTAAATCTTTAAAAAATCATAGATTTATGATATCAAATTGGAAACAAAAAATAAAATGGTAATTTAGCATTCCTTCAAGGCACATAATTATGTAATCATCCGTCCCAAACCAGCCACAAATGCAGCCTCTTGACATTTTCACTTTCTTAAATATTTGCAATGACAATGCTATAAGGATTAAAATGACACCTCAGTGAACTTTACTCGATTTCCAGTTCTAAGTCAAGTTATGGGCCATCAAAGGTTGTCAAGGAGTAAATGTATAACAGAGATAAATGCGTTGAAAGATCAGTAAGCCCTATATTTTCTGTTGATTGTCCTCATAATATACAGATTAATTTCATATTTCCGATCATTTTCTTGTAATGAAACTTTGCTGTGGTGTTTAGAAGTAAGCACAATTATTGTGAATCTGTCAAAAAATCAATTTCGACAAATTACAACCTTGACATGTATTTTCACCTGCAGCACAAAATGAAGTTTGCTGCATTTACGGCTCATTTGAGATGGGCGGTCTCATATCTGAGGCTATTTGGCAGTACGGCTTAACAGATGATAACAAGATATTGTAGCTATAGATGATTATACAGTACATAATATTTTTAGCCCTAAAATGACTTAAAGATATTAAAGGTACATGTAGGTATTTTGATCTGGTGACAAATTTTACATAGACTTTTTTCGTATTTGAATGAAATGTCATCACCTACATAGAGCAATTTGTAAAGCATGGTTCCCAATTAATGACGAAAGCTTTTGAGTCATACAAAATGGCTTGACGCAATTGTCTTGCATCATGATGCAGAAAAATATTGAGTCATGATTCAAAGATAGATGTAGTATATACAGGGTGTCCTAGAAAAAAAAGGACACCGAGATTTGCACCCTCTGTTCTTGGAAACGGTTGAATGATTTGGAGTACTGTTTTGCTAGATTAATGCACCAGAAAGTCCTCTTTACAACAATACCAAATATTCCTACGTTGTTAACCTGGTTGAGTAATTACGACCAATTTTATGAATTGTGCATTTTATGCCTTTGTACCACTTTTGGTAGAGTTAACTTCTTGATGTCTCTTGGTGCCATTTGGTGGAAATTTGAAGACTTTGCTGTTAAGCAGGGATGTAAGTGACACATCGTTTAACGACCTGAAGAAGTGACAGAAAGGCCTGAAAATAGAGTAAAATCGTCCAAAACTAGGCTGAGAATAAATAAAACAGCGTAAATTTTGACTGGCCTGAATTCGTACATCCATGTGTTAAGGTAGCCCAACAGGAAATCTCTCTTCGATATAAACGGCAACTTCATGAAGGTTACGTATCTGTTCTTATTCAACAAGTAACAAAGAAAACATTTAAAAGGTGAACTGCATCTTGCAATGCTATTAGCTGGTTTAAATAAAGCATGCACTAACAAAAATACGATATCAAGCTGATGAATGGTTTGAAATTCAATTTTGAGATTGGATTTTCCATAGCTCAAATAGGAAGCAAATCGTAATTACTCAACAAGGTTAGCAACATAGAGCAACATAGGAATATTTGGTATTGCTGGAAAGAAGACTTTCTGGTGCATTAATCTAGTCAAACAGTTTTCCAAATCAGTCGACCGTGTCAAAGCACAGAGGGCGCAAATCTCGGTTTCCTTTTTTCTAGAACACCCTGTAGTGTATTGAATGATACCGAAAAATTGCGCCAGGGCCTCTATCATTATAAAGACTACTTCAAAGGAGGTAGTTATGCGTTTCAAATATTTTTACGTCATGACTCAAAATACATTTTGTCATGGTTTTTGCGTCAAACCAAGATATTCCGTCATGAATTGGGAACAATACAAGGCCTAAAGTTTCATTCATATACCAAATTAATGCCACAGGCAAAAATGTTCATAATATTTATTTTGGTTAACATAATTTTCTAGTAAATCATATTTTTTCAACAAAACATAATATGGGTATGAACATTTACAAGGATTTATAATTTACCAATATTCTGACTATAGTTTTTAGTTTTTCCTGACAAATGGTCATCAATAAATATCAATAGCGATGGTAATGTGATTCCCCCCAAATTAACTTACATAATATACTTTTAGATTGTCTGTCCTGTTACAAGTATTATCAAAAGTTTTGAAAGTATATTATATATTTCTCTAAAGAAACCTGTAGTTTGATAGCTCAAAATTGCAAAATTAGGAGTAAAAGGAAAATAAACAAACTGAAAACACAAATTATTTAGAAACACCATAACATTTAAGTATATTTAACGATATAGTTCAAATGTATTTGGCCTTTTCATTGACAATTTTTACTTTCCTTGAAAAATGGTAATCAACAATGGTCAAGATTATGTAAAATCCTAAGTTGCTCTTATCTACACATATTAATTGATATTTATCAAAATAATGTGCATGCATCATATGAACCAGTTAAGACGAAACTACATGGGCTCATCATTGCTTAAAGGTGCAATTCATGGTTATGATGTGACAAAAAACTCACCTCTTTTCTAGCCCAATACAAAGGAGAGTACAACATAAATGTGTGCTGAAAATTTCACTTGAATCCGACCATTCATTTTCAAGTTACAAGGTTTTCAATATTTTAAAAATCTCCATAGACTACTGTGTTGTAATTACTGCCGGGGCCCCGACAGTAATTAGAAAATGACACATTTTCTCACTTTTCTCAAATATGCAAGCACATTTGAAAGAATGGTTTGGGGATTGTCACATATACCAGTCAAGGATTCTTACTAACTAAAAAATCAATTTTGATAGAGGTGACATTGAGGATGAAACGTGGATCATGAATTGCCCCTTTAAAATCTCAAAATATGGAATAGGAGATTCAACTGAGTAAATTAGAAACAAAAATAGTATATTCCATGTCCTAAAATCAGGTTCTTCTCAATCTACATTAAAAGAGTAACTTCTAAATAACCTATTCTAAAATAGCTTCTAAGAGGGAAAATTTGAAACTGTCCAATTCTTATATATTGTTCATCATGTAACATTCACATAATATTTCAAATACACTATATCTGATGTAGACATTATTTGACCATATCTATGATTAAATTTCAAGTTTCTCAGAACACTGAGATGCACAGTGTCTAAGTGGTTATCTGACCTAATGGACATCTACACTTAATGTCATAATAGAATCTCAATAGTTTTGCAAACCATAACTTCACTCAGTATAAGCCTCAGGGAATGTGATGTAAAGCTAATAAAATCCCCATTTAATGATATCAAGATGAGCAAAATATGAAATGGCGGTACTCCCACAAGGCACATATGTGAAACTATTAAGACGTTTTGTGCTAAGTGATCAATGATTCAAGACCATATAGACATAAATGTTTGTACAATACATGAAAATGACATTTTAGTTATAAGGGCATTATAATTTGTCACTGTTCTGACATACCGGCACAAACGTTTTTTTTGACCAAATAAGTTAAGCTTGATTTCAGAATCTATAAAACATGTTTTTTTTCCTCCAATAACTAAAAAAGACAATGCATATTGTTAAATGACATAAATCATGCTATTTAAATTTTGTGAAAATATAACCCATTGAAAATTATGAGCTTTATTATGCCTTTTTTAAAAAGTCATGTGCAGGTATGTCTGAACACAAACTATCAATTTCGTATGGCACATAAGTCCTTTTGTATTTCGTCCTAATATTTCTTTTGTTATTCCTTTGTTTACTCTTGTGCCGGTATGTCTGAACCCAAACTACTGAATTTGCATTGGCAAATAACGTTATGTATTTCCTTATGATATGCGTGGCATATAACGAAAAACTCTCTTGTGATGTTCAGACATACCGGCACTTAACTTTAACTTTAATTTTATTCGAATTAATGAATGTAATGATCTTGGAAAAGATTTGTAAATAATCTTGAAAACATGGTTATTCACATAAATGCTAAAAGGTATGACAAGCACATGCTGAAATTACACAATAAAATTTTACATGTAGCAAATTTTTAAACACTGATTTTCTCAAAACATCATTTTGACTCTTGTGCCGGTATGTCAGAACAGCGATGAATTGATAGCTCACTAATATTTTGGCTAGTGTTTGGACAATTTTAACCCAAATTTTCAGTTTCTTTGGCAAATGGCTATCAACAATGATTGGTAGCTTGTACTTTTCCAGATTTTAAAACGCTCCCCAATTTGCTTAGGGATCACTTCAAAACTCAACTGGGAGGTGCTGGCAATTTCAATTGGAAAAAAATAATAGCCAACCAGACAGAACCGACAGACAACCACCTGTTGATTTTGAAGCTGTTCTTGATTTTGTCTGTCATTTTGTAACACATCATTATCAATATGTAGTGTTGTTTTTTTTGAGCAGGTGTGTAAAGCACAGGAACCAGTTTAAACAAAACTACACTTGGATAATAGATAATAGAAGCAGTATGCCATTGATGAAAGATCCACCCAACCCATTTGGATACCCACGTATCAAAATTCTGATACATGTATCAGAATAAGGATATGGAGGGGTATCTGAATTCTGATACGCCTGGGATAAAAATTTTCAGTAATTTCAGTTCTCAGCGAGACAAAATAACATCACAGGATCAATTCTATAAGTGTATACAAGGTCGCGTACCGAGAACGCTACGTGCACAGCTATAAGCGTTTCATAGTAATGAGTGTCTTGGCGCATAAAGGGGAAATGTTTGTATGCAGAGCATGGTGTGGTCTGCCTTAAATAAATAAAATGAATATTGATAATGGTTTTCACATATTTCATGATGTTTAAGGTACATATTCTTGAAATAAACTGCTTATTTTATGACGTTTGCAGACTTTTGACCATACTTGGCTCCTCCAAACGCAGGCGATGTTGTGGCATTCATGAAAATAACGCAAGAAAAAAGGATACAGACTCCAAGAGACGTATTCATATCTACGAGTTCTATATCTATGACTTAGCCTCACAATTCCTCAAACTTAAGAATAGCTGGAAAAATCCACAGAGTAAAATAAGAACAAAATAGTGTAGTCAGTCTTAAAATCATGTCTTCCTTGATCAATTTAAAGAATTAGCTTGAGAAAGGAGATACTTGAAGCTGTACAAATCATACAGAATATTCACCATATAACATTACATGCAATATATCAAATAGAGTATATCTGATGTAGACATTATTGAATCATATCCATAATTAAATTGTCTATTTCTTAGAACACTGAGACGCACAGAGTCTTAGTGGTCATCTGACCTAAAGGCTCTGTCACACATCACCGTATAGAGCAAAACGTATGCCTGACGTACTTAATCCCACTATTGTTCTGTTTTATGCATTAATTGTTGTTCGTCATGTGTTCGTTACAAGTACGTTCAATACGTTATCCATACGGTCTGTCCGTTATGTATACGTTTAATTCGTTATTCATACGGTGGTGGTCCGTTTAGCACACGTTCAATATGGGAAACTTGTGTACGTTATTCATACGTTTTGCTCTATACGGTGATGTCTGACAGAGCCTTTATGGTCATCTACACTCTATGTCATAGTTAAATCTCAATGGTCCTATATAACCGACCAGAACTTCAATAAGAGTAAGCCTTTGGGAATGTTATATAAGCTAATAAAAATCACCATTTCATGATATCAATATTAGACAAATATGAAACGGCTGTATTCCCATAAGGCACACACACCAAGCTATTAAAGCTTTAAAGTTTGGCAGATGGCTGTTGACCTTAGTCATATATGTCTGTTACATTTACGGTTACATTATTAGATCTCAATTTTACCATTTTTATTTGGTAAGTTGCCTGGTTGAATTTTTTTTAAATGCTCAAAATATAACCTTTATATATCTTTCTGTTTAATTGGGTTAAATTCCAGAATCTATGATGGTTTCACAGCAAAACAAAATTGTATTAACAACCTCATGTCTTCATTTCAATTCCCCTTAAAGGGGCAATTCATGATCCACTTTTCATCCTCAAGGTCATCTCTATCAAAATTGAGTATTTTGTCCCCTTCACTCAGTATAAGCCTTAGGGAATGTGATGTAAAGCTAATAAAATCATCATTTTATGATATCAAGATGAGAAAAATATGAAATGGCAGTACTCCCACAAGTCACACACGTGAAACTATTAAGACGTTTTGTGCTAAGTGATCAATGATTCAAGACCATATAGACATAAATGTTTGTACAATACATGAAAATGACATTTTAGTTATAAGGGCATTATAATTTGTCACTGTTCTGACATACCGGCACAAACGTTTTTTTTGACCAAATAAGTTAAGCTTGATTTCAGAATCTATAAAACATGTTTTTTTTCCTCCAATAACTAAAAAAGACAATGCATATTGTTAAATGACATAAATCATGCTATTTAAATTCTGAAAATGACATTTTAATCACAAGACGTGATGGCTCAATTGGACAATTTTTACCCAAAATTTTAAATTTCCTTGGCAAATGGTAATCAACAATTAATTATTTTAGGATTGATTAAGATATGATGCATGCACCTGCTCGGAATCGTGCACATTGGAAACAAAGGTCTTGATAAATATAAGTATATATATGTACATATTGAGCAACTTAGGATTTTACATAATCTTGACTAACTGATTTCCCGATTTTAAAATGCTCCCCAATTTGCTTAGGGGTCACTTCAAAACTCAACAGGGAGGTTCTGGCTGGTTAATAGTCATGATAGTAAATAATAGCCAACCAGACAGAACCGACAGACAACCACCTGTTGATATTGAAGCTGTTCTTTATTTTGTCTGTCATTTTGTAATACATCATTATCAAAGTGTAGTGTGTGTGTTTGGTGAACAGGACCCATATTCATGAAACCCTGCTGACTCTAGTTGGCTGCTAACTCTTTGTCTATCTTTCAAATTTGGCTGCTAACTCTTTGTCTACCTTTCAAATTATGACAGGTAGACAAAGAGTTAGCAACCAACTAGAGTTAGCAGTGTTTCATGAATATGGGCCCAGCAGTTTAAAACAAAACTACACTTGGATAATAGATAATAGAAGTAGTATGCCAATGATGAAAGATCCACCCAACCCATCACAACTCTTTGGAAAATTTTCATAAATACTAGTATGCTAATTCATTGAAAATATTTACAGACCTCCAAAAACTGGTTTGAAACCCGCCATCTTATTTCATCACTCATACTAATTTTCTAAACTTATTTGGCTTGATTTTACTAATTAAAGACGACATTATATTGCACGGCTACCATTAATACGCCATCGACCTTCAGAATTATAATGAATATACTACATTTGTAAAATTATTACCTTTTTTGACAATCTAGTTAAAATATTCAGTAATTTCAGTTTTCAGCGAGACAAAATATCACATCAGAATCAATTCTATAAGCGTATACAAGGTCGCGTACAGAAAACACTACATGCGCAGCTATAAGCGTTTCAAAATCAATGAGTGTTTTGGCGGACAAGGGGTAATGTTTGTATGCAGAGCATGGTGTGGCCTGCCTTAAATAAATAAAATGAATATTGATAATGGTTTTCACATATTTCATGATGTTTGAGGCATATTCTTGAAATAAACTGCTTATATTATGACGTTGGCAGATTTTTAACCATACTTGGCTCCTCCAAACGCGGGCGATGTCGTGGCATTCATAAAAATAACACGGGGAAAAAGGATACAGACTCGAAGAGAAGTATTCATATCTACGAGTTCTATATCTATGACTTAGCCTCACAAATCCACTTAAAGCTATACTATAATATTTTGATCAAAAATGGTTTTTAGTAAAAACAGCATAAAATGGAGGAATGTGACTATCTTAAAGCGTTTTCAAGTGTATTTTGTGGAAAAAAAAATTTCCCAACAAAAAAATGGATAAACATGCGTGCTTTCCTATACTAATACATGTGGAATTAAATTCGGGATCCCGAATTTAATTCAACAAATGACCATAACAGAAAAAGTAAGCATCTTTGAGCCAAATCGTTTGGAGGGTATTCATAGCTACCAACAACAACCCCAATAAACCCCAAAAATCAAAAGTCATGGATGACAGGGGCGCTTCATCTTTAACACTTTATAGTATTGCTTTAAGAATAGCTGGAAAAATCCACACAGAGTAAATTAAAAACAAAAATAGTGTAATCAGTCTTAAAATCATGTCTTCCTTGATCAATTTAAAGAATTAGCTTGTGAAAGAAGATACTTGAAGCTGCCCAAATCATACAGAATATTTACCATATAACATTACATGCAATATATCAAATAGAGTATATCTGATGTAGACATTATTGAATCATATCCATAATTAAATTGTCCATTTCTTAGAACACTGAGATGCACAGTGTCTAAAGCGCTAGATATACTTCGTCATTTTTTTAGTCATTTTCTTTCAGAATTTCTCTCATGGTGATTGGTTTTTAAGAATGGAGTAAACTATTAATTCTGAATGAGAATTTTCATTTAAATTTTTCACATTATGAAGAATATATTAAATGGAGACCTATTTTGTGCTCCATTTAATACATTATGAAGAATGTATTGAATGGAGACCTATTTTGCGCTCCATTACACATTTCAAGTGCTTACTGATTGGTAGTATAATGTTTGATATTGATTCTACAGCTTAGATCTATTCATAGTAAGCTAATCACGTCTTGCAATGATGGTTATGATTTACACAATGGTGAAATAGTATGTGGGAAAACGTTCATTCAGAATGGAAGTTTACACCATTCTTAAAAACCAATCACCATGAGAAAAATTCTGAATGAAAATGTCTACAAACTACAAAAATGACGTAGTATATCTAGCACTTAAGGGGCCTGTTAACCCGGCCGTTTTTTCGGTAGCAGAATTTAGTTTTTCTGCATTTTCTGATACTTCAGCATGTTACCTTTTATTACAGAAAATAAAATACCACAAAACAAAACATTTAAACTTATTTATAGGTAAAATTAAAAGATCATTTTGACATTTTACAGTAAAATAAACACGTGGCTGTTGGCGGGAAACTACGGGCATAGATACGCGTCCAATATTTTGCGTTTAGGTTGCGTGTTTTGATGTGCGTGCCTTTTTGCGCGGTAACAAGTACTGCGTGCGCGGGTGAACGCGTTGCGTTATGTTCTTGCATGAGCACATTTGTTGAAATCCCGCAATAAACTTGTCAATATTGTAAACAAAGACTAAATAATTGAACATTAGTATTTTAGATTTCTTTCAATATTTACAAAATAAGAAGCTTAAATTCGGATCTGAAAGTTGAGTACAATACTTACCAATAATATCAATTACATAATAAGTTTTATTGTCCGATGCCCAAAGTTTAGACCTCGAAATTCATTGATTTTAGGGCAAAATGTGCAATTTCTTCATTAAACATGGAATTTCTCCATTTCAGTTTTGATGAAAAACATAAATTTTACGGGAAACGTAACTAAAAAAATTAAAAAGTACAAGGAAAGATTTTTCAACCATTATGTACAGTATATCAAAATCTAGGATCGCGTTTCTCATTTTTCAATTTAAGGTCCTAAAATCAAAGATATTCATTAGTTTCTATCAAAATTGATGCAGATAAATGTCGGAAACGGCACATTTAACATGGTTTTTATTATATTTCGAAAAATTCGGCTTTATTTAAAAAAATAAAAAATGCGATCCTAGATAATTGTGTGCAGTTTCCAAAAAAATATAAGTGATAAAATGGCAGTAACAATTTTTTTAGTTACCTTTCCCGTTTCATGTGTAGGCAAAATCACTGCTTTTTGCTATTTTTTACTAAATATGGTCATTTTGGAACCAAACCAATAGCATAAACAGATTCCTTGTCAAATTTCCTTTCTAGAAATGTATACTTTTCTATACTGTAACTTGATATTTTTAGACTTATAAGCCAAAAAAGAAAGTCAAAATAAAAGCCTTAACAGGCCCCTTAAGTGGTCGTCTGACCAAATGGTCATCTACACTTTATGTCATAGTAAAATCTCAATGGTCCTATATAACCGACCAGAACTTCAATCAGAGTAAGCCTTTGGGAATGTTATATAAGCTAATAAAATCACCATTTCATGATATCAAAATGAGACAAATATGAAATGGCTGTATTCCCATAAGGCACACACACCAAGCTATTAAAGCATCAAAGTTTGGCAGATGGCTGTTGACCTTAGTCATATATGTCTGTTACATTAGGGTAACATTATCAGAACTCAATTTTATCATTTTTATTTGGTAATTTGCCTGGTTGAATTTTTTTAAATGCTCAAAATATAACCTTTATATATCATTCTGTTTAAGTGAATTAGTTGGGTTAAATTCCAGAATCTATGATGGTTTCACAGCCAAAAACAATTGCATTAACAACCTCATGTACTCATTTCATTTCCCCATAATATGTAATACATATTATGCATTATTCATTACCTTTTGAAATGTATAATTTTATTTTAAAAGCTGATAAATTTTATTTATGTCCAACTTAAGTGTTTTCATCTCCCTGCAAATACATTTTGGTAAAATTGTGTTCTTTCATCTCTATACAGCCGTAAATGCAGCAAACTTCATTTTGCGCAACAGGTGAAAATGCATACCAAGGTGGTAATATGTCAAAATTGATGTTTTTTTGTTGTGCAGATTCGCAATCCTTATGCTTACTTCAAAACACCTGCAAAGTTTCATTTTGTAAGAAAATGATTGGAAATATGAAATATATCTGTATGTTCTGAGGACAATCAACAGAGAATATAGGACTTATTAATCTTTGAACACACTATATCTCAGTTAGGCTGAAACCATAGTCGGCCTCCATACAAAATTTTTGCTACCAAACAATTGGTCGTGACGTCAAAATAACGAGTGACCCCAAACAAAATAACTTCAACACCGAGTTGAGACCAAATAAAATTTCGCAATAGATTGCGCATGTTTTTGAATTGCCATATACATTGGACCAAATGTTTGTTACCCGTTCATACTTTAAATTCGATGGTAAATATTTGGTGACGTCACAACCAAATGTTTGGTAGGGAAAATTTTGTTTGGAGGCTGACTATGGTTTCGGCCTTATACATTTTACTCTGTGACAACCTTTGATGAACCGTAACTTCTGAAAATCGAGTGAAGTTCAATGAGGTGTTATTTGAACGCTTATAACATGGTCTTTGCAAATATCTAAAAAAGTGGAAATGGCAAAAGGCTGCATTAACGGCTAGTTTAGGTTGAATGCTCACAATTATGAATTACCATTAAAAAGATAAGGCATTGACCTTGAAATAAAAAATAAATATTAATAACAACATTTGTAAAAGTACAATTTGATTTAAATAAAACCTTTGATCAATTTATTTATGTTGAACTGAAATTGTTTTGATCTCCTCAAATACATAATGAAAATTGTGAAACTATTGAATCTATGTTAAAAATGTTTTCAATTGATCTCAAATTAAAAACAAGAAAAACAAATACAATTTTATTTAAAATAAACCTAATAAACATAATAATGCTCAGCTAATAATTTCAAATATGAGCGCGTTCTAATCAAATGCACTTTTGAAAGCTGCAAGACTGCTGAAATACAAAAACATTTTTGATTACATTAAAAGAATATTTATGTTCAACTGAAACTGCTCTATTACAAATACAATAACATTTTTAAAACCAGATATTTCATTTATGTTCATCCAAAAGTGCTCTTATTACATCTAGAATATTAGGAAACCTATCTACATTAAAAATTATTATTGATCTTAAAATAGTAAACTAATTAAACAAATTGAAAAGCAAAGTTTATTTATAAAAAACTGATAAATTAATTTATGCAATACATTTTGGAAAATTTTGAAACTGTTAAATCTTCAATAAAAGTGATATCTGACCTTGAATTAAAAATCTGGTAATTCTCACAAGATGTAGCCTAGGAACGATGTAATCATACTCATCTTCGCAGAATGATCTCATGGCTGTTGTTTTAATGATATTTGGAACAAATTTGTAACACTTGCCGTTGGGTGAATTCAATCAAAGCAATTTGTCATTTTTCACACTCTCAGTATTGCTGAACCTCAAGGAAGACTTTTTTGGTTTTCAATTTTGATGATGTGAAGTTTTGGAAACATTTATAGGAATGGGAAAAAGAATATCTGTCAGGGCTGTGATTTTAGAGTTCAATCTATGTTCAGATTATTAATTGTTTAATAACAAGATTTGTTTCTGCACTCTCACAGTAAATTGGTATAAGGAGTGCCAATTAGGCCAAAAATAAAAAGTAGTCAACCGACCGACCCTAATTTTGGAAATCAGGAAAAAGGTTTTTTACTGTACAAAAGAATACCGACCCTATTTTTGGAATTTCCAAAAAAATGTTTTTTTATTCTTTTGACATTTTAGCATTCTGTAAATGCAGATAAAATAGATTTTATAGTTTGTGTTGAGTATTTTTAGTTGTTTTTTAATGTATATTATTATGTTTTGGCACCAAAATTTTCTTATTATTTCATATTCAGAGCATTGATTAATACATATATATATAAAGTAGAGTTTGCTAGTTAAAAAAAATGAAGGTAAAAAAATAGAAATCCTGACCAACCGACCGAACCAATTTTTCAAATTCAGTTGAGGACAAGGAAACAATTAATTTTTTCGGTCTTGGACTAATTCCACCAGACATATGAAGCTATTTCAGATCTTATGGTTTCTGCTCATTCTCATCTCAGATCTTTAACCAAGTGCTTTTTTGTTAAATCTTTTTTTGCATCTCAACCATTTCAATTCAGAATTATTCAATTTGGTTGGAATCATTGTGTTAAGGTTTCACAGCGAAAAAATAGAACATTAATTTTCATTATGTCCTCATTTCATTTCCCCATAATAGCCTATACATGTTATCCATTATTAAAATATTCATAACATTTTAAAAACTATTTTATTTAAAAATTTGATTAGATTTTTCAGAAGCTGTTATCTCATTGTAAATACATTTTGAAAAATTGTAAAATTGTTGAATCAGAATTAAAAAGTAATCATTGAACTTGACAAAATTGAGAGATTTTGAAGAATGCATTTAACTAAAAGTGCTTTTATCATGTTTTGGAAAATTGTGAATTTGTTGAATTTGCATTAAATGTGTTATCGTTGATCTTGAATTAAAAACTGATGATTTTCAAGAGATATTTAGCCTGGGGATAATGCAATCATGTTAGCCAGTATAGGATAATCTGGTAGCTATTGATTTTATTATTATATCCTGTTATTACCTGAAAGAATTTGTCAAAAAAGTTGCCATCAGGCAGATACAACAACTTACGTACACTTCCGTCGGTCCTTAATAATGGCTTTCCACTGTTGTCTGTCTGTCATGCAGTTGTGTATTTCAACTGGTTGTAGCTAAGTGTCTTTGCTCAGAACGTCTACATAGGTGATCATTTCCTGATTTGGAAATCTTGTTTACTGCTTTTGACCCATGAACCGAGGTATTTGAAGTCTTTCACTATTTCTAGCTGACTGTCATCTTGTGTTTTTAGATTCACGTTAGAAATATGGTTGAATACCATACACTTGGTCTTGGACGAGTTCATGTGCAGAACAATTTTCATAGCTGCTTGCTCTACTTGCTTGAAGTTCTTGGGCTTGTAATGCAGTGTCAGAAATCAGTGCTATGTCATCAGTAAAGTCTAGGTCGGTGATGTTTTAGGGCCAACTCTGCGGCTTCTTCTTAATTGGCTCAATTGTAAACCCAAGGAGCTTTTCCCAGCCACTGATTGCTGTTCTTAGGCATTAGTCCAAAACTGTGATGATTAAGTACAGGGAAAGTGTGTCCCCTTGGAGAACTCCATCCGACATATTGAAAAGGTCAGAGTTTCCTTCTGGGGTGATGACGTTTGCTTTAGTATCTGCATAGGTGTCTTCAATGGCATTTGTGATAATATCTGGAAGTCCATAAGCTTTAAGGATTTTGATCATTTTCCCTCGATGGATGGTGTCAAATGCTTTTCTGAAATTGATGAATGTCATTACTGCTGATAGATTTTTTCAAAGATTCGTCTTAGTGCAAGCACCTGTCCAACAGTAGCTAACAGTAGACCTGCCTTCTCTAAAACCAATTTGGTTGTTTATAAGTATAGTGTGTCTAGGTGCAGTCTTATTCTGTTTAGAATCATCCTGTTGTAAGTTTTTGCAACCAAATACAACCAAAGAAGTGGTAATTTTCACACTCTTTGATGTCAATGAACCTCAGAAAAGATTAATAAATTGATGTTTTTGGATTTGCAATTTAGGAAACAATATCTGTCAGGGTCATGATATTAGTGTTCTAATATTACTGTATATTCAAATGACCAAATATGATTAAATTTTGTAGGAGAGCAAAATATTGTTCTGAATGGAATAACTAGTGACTTATACTCTGCAAATCTTGAAGTATGCAACAAGCAACCGATTAACATGATTAACACACATAAACTAATATGACCATAAGGGGAAAGAATTAGTCTGTATTTTTTGAATCATAACCACATTCCCAATCTTACTGAATATTCAAATGAATTTTTGTCCATGTGGAAGCAACAAAATCAGCCAGAAATTAAATCAAAATCATTAACGATTCATGTACCAAGATATTAATACACATGCAGTTATAAGCTGTTATTTGGTATTAATCAATCCTAATCAATCATTACCAGTCTCTTACACAATACAAAACCATCAGTTTACAATGTTGTAGAATACTTAAGGATATGGTAAGGATCTCGGTAAGTTTAATTTGCATACTACATTCTGCATTCTGCATTCTGCATTCTACCTACTACCTACCGCATTTTGTAACTCGGAATCACTGAGTTTGTCACTTGTGAGTTACCTACAATCTGACCTTGTTGTCAGTGGACATAACAAAGCAAAATGTTTAGTATGTATTGGGCACTATAGACAGACTGCAAAATCACTGAATAAGCCTGCAGTTGTCATGATTTTGAAATCAATTCAATAGACAAGGACAAAAGCATGGCGTGATCTACCAACCTGACCCCCTGAAATGAGGAACTCCTCACTTGGTGTTAGGATTAAAATAGGCTAGTTTTATGAACTTTTACAGAGCTTTCAGCTAGCAAGGTGTGGTTGCTGTTGTTGTTCGTTACATGCCATATAAATAAGCATCAGGTTACTTATGAAATTGCTCTGACATTGGTAGCTGTTATTAGGGTATAGAGTCCGAAGTATTGGAAATACACTTTCGCGGACATGCTTCTGTTCCCTTTATGGAAGATGTATTGTAATGGGGAGGGGAATAAATTTTTGGGACTTCAACTTTTGAGGGGAACGGTAAATGTTTTGAGATTTGAGACCATTTGTTTGTTCACTCCTTTTCAATGTGGTAAATTAAAGTGATAAGTGTTTATCTGAAATAAATAATCAGCTTTTTAGCATTTTGTAAAGTAAATTATGCAAAGCCAAAAATTATTATGTTTTCAATGCACAAGTGGAAGTGCAACATATTAAACAGTTTAAATTCAGTCCCTCACGAGGCTTGAGTTTTTATTGGTATTTGGTGTTGCTTATAATCATGTTGGTTGAAAGATAAATAAATGTCCAATTGCCACAAAAGAAGATATGTGGCCTTGAATTCAGTCAATTAATAATAGTCAAATGAATTGTAAAGCATTGAGTAAAAACTTTTAAGGTCACACATAGACATATACAAACAACATACACAAATCTTATTTAGGCCAATTATTTGACCTTCAAAAAAGTGAAACTCACCTTTATTAACTCTTCAACAGAATGCAGTATGTAGTAGGCAGTAGGTAGAATGTAGTATGCAAATTAAACTTACCGGTATAAGGATCTCGTAACAGAGTCTGATTGCTTGTTGCATACTTCAAGGTATGTAGAGTATGTAATCAGTAGGTTGTGAGTTCCAGCTCCAGGTGTGTTGGATGTGATGTGCAAGACATTTGATCGATATCACTTCGCCAACCTGAGCAATATTGGGGAGCTGTTATGAGAAATACTATAATCTATGTGCACATTGAGGTTGCACCACTTTGAATCAAACTAATTATGACAAATATATGATGGTCACATGGTTATATTGTTGTTTATGATTTGCAAAGGACTTGCAAATGGATAATTGAGGTAGAGTATATATAAAAGTTATTTATGGTGGTGGCAATATTTTTGTCAAAAATTGAATATGCCAGTACAAGAAAACCCAAAATCGAATAGCTCCCTTCTGTAAAATATAAATGCATACAAATCTCTGAAAATGCTTTCAAATCACTAAAAAAAGTCAACTTAAAGGTCAAAGGTGACATTATAATTAGGATATTGACAGTGCTATTTTAGTGATGTGAAAGCATTTTCAAAGATGTGTATGCAATTATATTTTGTAAGTTTAATTAACATAAGGGAGCTATTGGAGTTGGGGTTTTCTTACACTGGCGTAATTGTTTGATTCAATGCTGTTACATAAAAGATGTTTATTATTTCTATCATTTATTTATTTATTTTTTCATGGTTGAACCTTTGGAAGAATTTGCATTATTGGAATCTTATATACTCTCATTGGAAGAACTTGATTTCAAATGTAAACCACAGGGTATATATTTTCTCTTGTGTAGTGAGCCTGACCATTATCGCTAGACTGTATCAGTTCTTGATTGAAAACTAGGCAAATGAGGAAGTTAGCAAAGCAGGTCACATCAAAGATTGATCACCAAGATAAATTGCTTTGGACAGCGTAAAGTACTTTGAAGTCTAGTGTCATTATTTCTTCATCAAATCTGGAAAATAAACAATCAGTGAAGGGAAGTCCAATCTTGACATGTAATCGTATAAATAAAATCTGAAGTCAGAATTTGGATGGAATTGATTGATTAATTGATCAATTGATTAACTGGTTGATAATTGGAAAGAACATCACAGCAATCAGTGAGAAGTGTAATAAACAATTTTCATTGTGATCGTGAAGATTTATTTTCAAATTTGAATGCTTAACGCCTCTGTAAAGTTTGTTTTAACGCCTCTGTAAAGTTGTATTGTGTTTTGCTGTACACATCAACCCAGTCACCGAAGACAAAACAAACAAACAAACAAAACAAACAAAGAAACAAACAGAGTTGATACACCAGAAAAGGAACTATGCAAATTATTTTGTTTGAAACCCCATTTTGTCAGCTGTGAATTGATCTTGAATATTCAAATAAATAAAATATATATGTATAATTTGAGGACAATCAACCGAAAAATATAGAGCTTGATATTTGAACGCGTTTATCCCAGTTATACATTTTACTCCCTTACAACCTTTGACGGACCATTACTTGACTTCTGGAAATCGAGTGAAGTTCATTTAGGTGTCATTTTAATCCTTACAACATGCTCTTTACAATTTTTTTTTAAAAAGTGAAAATGACAAGAGGGTGTGGGGATTTATAGCTGGTTTGGGATGGACAGTCTCATAGCTACTTGCTGGGATCTGTATATTGGCAGAACTTTATCTTTATTTCAAATCTACATCAAAGTGTATATATTTTCTCTGGTAGAGTGTGCCTCACTGTTATCAATACATTGTATCAGTACTTGATTGAAATCTAGGCAAATGAGGAAGCAAGAAAAGCAGGTCGCAATTAAAGATGGATTGCCAAGATAAATTGGCTTGGACAGCGTAAAGTACTTTGTAGTCTAGTGTCATTATTTCTTCATCAAATCTGGAAAATAAACAAATCAGTAAAGGGAAGGTCAGTCTTGGCATTTAATCTTATCAAGTAAAATCTGAAGTCAGAAATCGGATGTGATTGATTGATTGATTGATTGATTGATCAATTGATTATCTGGTTGATTGTTGGCAAATGCATCACAACAGTTACTGAGAAGTGAGTAATAAAGAGTCCTCATTTAAAATTCAAAAGGGAAAAAGTATACTTTAGGTCCCATCAGAAACTTTACCCTAACCCTAACCCTAAAACTGACCCTAATCCTAAGTTAAACCTAACCCTAACACTAACCTTAAATCCTAACCCTAAAATTCTGGATGGGACCTAAAGTACACTTGGTCCTTCAAAAGTGTTGTGCCTGCACTAACATTGGGATAGTAATCACCATTACCCAACTTTAAAAATTAGGGAAGAAAAAAAGACAAAGTATGAAAGAAAAACAGAAAGAAAAATATCTAATATCTAATGTTTGTTCAAAACTATCACAAAAATTAGTTTTTCATATCCCATCAGTGGTGGATATTTTTGTTTTGAAAAATGTTTAGATGCAGACTGGCTTGATTTCGTTGAGCTTTTCTAAAGGTAGGATATTAAACAACTATGGAATATTTAAATATAAGAACAATCTAAATTTCAAATAAAATAATATGGCATAGTTTAGATTTTATGTGCACAACATTCCATATGTGTAACGCCCACGCTGCTTAATTTTTTAAAGAATTACCCAAGTTATTTTGATCTAATGATATTGATATTTGCCAGGAAAATTCTGGGACATGTTAATAAAGAGTTATCCACTTTTTTCATTGTCCCTTATTTCTCATATTCTATAGAATTGGATGGAATTATATGTTAAGATTTGCTTAGTGATAGCAAATTTCAATATTGCTTCAATTTTTTATTTATAGACCCGAGGAGAGTTTTATACTACTGTTGCATCCAAAATACAACTGAGAATAAACAAAATTGAAAGATCATTGTATTGATTCTGTATCATTTTTGGCTGTAGTTTGAGTATCAGATGATTTTAATTGACATTGCATTATATTTGCTCCTGTCTAATAATAAATTTGTAGAATTAAAGGAGCTTAGTCAGTATTATTAGTGTACACTCTTTAGTTTTGACCTACAACGGATTTATGAAACAAAAATGAAAACATGCACCCATATTTTTCAACGTAGCTGTCAAAAACTGACAAGCAAAACAATTTTGGCATTTACTTCTACTACATCTCCTGATCAACTAAACAACTATATGTGTGGTGCTCTGGCATAATGAGCGGAAAGTCGCGATTTTCAAAATTGAGTTTATTTCGTATTTTTATTCTCTATCAGCTCAGCTTTCCAATGATACACAATATGTCATACTTTCTTTCTACAATTTTCATTTAGAAATACAAGACAGTCCACTCAAAATCTGGCAGTAAAACATTGTTGCAAATCGATTCTAAAGTTACTGATTGCTATAGTGTATTATAGCAAAACGCGATCAATTACCCATGAATAATTGCACTTCCCGGCATAATTGACCTCCGAAATGCGAAGTATAGATTAACCCTTATGTACTAATGTGTTTTATGTCAAAAAACAAAATTTGATCTTTTCACCATATTTTGACTTTAGCAGCCATTTATTCAAAATCTTCAATCGCGACTTTCCGCTCATTTTGCCAGAGCACCACTCATATACATAAATTTATCCATTTACAGATTTTAAAAAATTATTCATAATATAACATCATTTGGTACCAACACAATTGGTAGACCCCTACAAATATTGGTGATGGCTTAGCACCAGGTGTACCACCTCTGGTTATGCCATACGCTGGGCTCCGGTGTCTTATCCAAAATAAGACGCCGGTATCCGCTAATCATTCTAAGCACTTGATTGGCCCGTGCCTTGAAGGCACTTGTTTTCCGCGTCAAACACACAACATGCGTGACGCATTGGTGATTGCGCTAATGCTTCTAACGCGTTGTTAACGTGGGGCGCCATGCAGAGGTCGCGCATGTAAACATCGCCATTTTGTCAACCTCTTCACCAAAGCCTTCCAATCACGAAAGTTTGCCGTGTAGTTTGATAGGGCGAGTGAGCTGTCAAGTTGTGTAATTCTACTGGTCAAATTTTTTACTAATTTTGACCAGCCGATATCTGCGATAGTGGGCAGTCTGAGTGATATAGTGAAGCGCCTACATCGAGGGTACCAGCGTAGTTATGCCACTGCTGATTGCTTCTTTTTTTCCCCCCAAAAATGAGATTTTGGTACCCATGTGTTGCTCAACTTTAACTAATAATTTGTGAAGATTTTTATGGCTGAAACTTTGGAGAAACTAAATTGGATAAACTTTATCTCAAATCAACATCACTATACTCTATAAACCTTAAAGTATGCAACAAGTAATCAGACTTAACAATATCCATAGCATATCACTTGTATTCTACAACATTGTGAACCGGTGGTTCTGTATTGTGTAAGAGACTAGTAATGATTGATTAGAATTGATTAAGACCAAATCACTGCATATAAATATTTTTGTACTTAAATCATTTGATTTTTGTATTATTTTTGGCTAATTTTGTTGTTACCACATGGAAAAACCTTGAAATAAGTTACTTGAATATTCAGCAAGATTGGGTACGATGTTATGATTAAAAAATATGGACTAATTTATTTTCCCGTATGGCCATATTGGTGTATGTATGTTAATTGGCTACTTGTTGCATACTTCAAGATTTACAGAGCAGTATATATTTTCACCTGTGTAGTGAGCCTCATTGTTATCTCTGCATTGGATCAGTGCTTGATTGAAAACTAGGCAAATGAGGAAGTAATAAAAGCAGGTCGCAATGGATCGCCAAGATAAATCACTTTAGACAGTGTAAAGTACTTTGAAGTCTAGTGTCATTATTTCTTCATCAAATCTGGAAAATAAACAATCGGTGAAGGGAAGGTCAATCTTGGCATTTAATCTTATAAATAAAATCTGAAGTCAGATGCAATTGATTGATTGATTAATTTATCAATTAATAAACTGTTTGATTTTTTGAAAGCTCACCACTGCAGTCACTTTAAAAGTTCAATAAACAGAAGTCACTGGAATAAATATAATATATGAACAAGATTAAAAGTCTCATGTACTTATAGTTCACCACGGCAGTGGGCCTCTACATGTGAGAGCAAATCTGCATTTCTGAGATCCAGATCACAGTTCCAGATCTCCTTCTTTGAGAATTCTACATGATGCAGGGAGAAGCAAACTGTGATGACCCTTTGGGGCTCAGTCCACCATCACCGTATAAGAATAAGGTACACTGTTTTAGGAATCGATCTACATGTATATGAATACGTCAGTGTAAGAAAACCCCAACTCCAATAGCTCCCTTCTGTTAATTATACTTATAAAATATAAATGCATACAAATCTCTGAAAATGCTTTCACATCACTAAAATAGCATTTCCATTTCAATATCCTAATTATATTGTCATATTTGACCTTATAGTTGACGTTTTTAGACATTGTTAGATAATTGTTATAGTACATAGTTGGTTATATTTATACAGCCAGTACAAGAAAACCCCAACTCCATGACCTCCCCTCTGCAACTACATACTAGAAATATTATCTAACAATGTCTAAAAAAGTAAACTACAAGGTCAAATGTTACACTATGATTGGGATATAGACATGGAAATGCTTTTTAGTGATTTGAAAGCATTTTCAGAGATTTGTATGCATTTATATTTTACAGAACTTAAGGGGACCATTCTGGTGGTATTGCATCAATTTTCAATCTCAATTTTTGCCATCACCAATAACTCAAAACATATGAAACCTATATATCAATGGAAAGTCTATGAAACAAGGTTTTTGAAAAATATAAATTTTTTTGGCAATGGTTCCTATGGTAACCAAGCAAGACTTCTGATTGGCTAAAACTTTAAACAATCATAACTAAGTCATAAAACATTTAATTATTTTGATTTTTGGTACATAGTATAAGTAGGTAATTCCGCAGTGAACAATGTTGTCGGATTTTGAAAATGTTGTTTCGCGGTTGCCATGGTAACCAAAAACCATCCAATCAGCACATTTGTACGCATAATTAAAATTTGGAAAATAAAATCAAAATTTCGAAAACATGGTTCCCTAGATATGACTCTTAACAGTATGTATGCCAAATTTTATTGAAATTAAACTAACCGTTTTTGAGTTAGTTTGCGTAATTCTTGATTTTGAGATATGGGCCTTTAAAGTTGAGGATATTTAGAGGGCGGTTTTAAGAAATAATTTGTAATTTAATTGTGGTAATCTAAAATTTTGAGATGGAATTTAAATTTTGATAAATAATGAAAAGAAAACAACTGCAATTGAGGCTTTTTATAGCTTTAAATTGATTTTTCCTGAAATTTCTTAAATATCGCAGGGTGAAAAACAATGTAAAACATAAGAAATACCTCACCTGGTGATATTTAATGAGTACAATATTTTTGAAATTGATTGGAATAGACATGAATGGCAGTAATTTATTCAAAACACATCAGTTAAGTATAAACATCTATTTTTTTAAATTTCATTAAATATCACCCATTGAGGAATTTTACATGTTAAAGTAGAGGAATTGATGTGTTTTGACAATTTTTTACATGACTTCTTGCACTAAAACACTCATAACTCAATAAGCGCATGTCTGTTTTTGATCAAACAAAAAGCATTAAAAAGTTTAAAGTTCAAATTTTATAGTTCTTTTAAAAACCTATTTTTATGATAACCTCACATTTTTGAAAAATTTACCACCAGAATGGTCCCCTTAACAGAAGGGAGCTATTGGAGTTGGGATTTTCTTGTACTGGCGTGTTCATATGTATGGATTACCAAAACAGTGTACATATAATAAGTCAATGATCGAAACAGTATACGTTATTCATGTGTTTGGTCTCTATATGATGATGTGTGACTGAGTCCTTAACTGCGTTTAAGAGCGTATAAACGTATCACAATGCGTGACCTTGTTACGCTTAACTGGCATTACATGCTTGTCATGCGCTGGAACAGCATCAAAACTAGCAAAGTGTGTATGCTAAACTAAATCTCCACTCATGTAGATGCAAAACAGTCTGATGCATATTGATCTTGATCTGCATTCCCATGTAGATTCACCTATTAATGAGTTCAGAGCAGTGGTTTTGGTGTTCATAGGGGTCTGCTTGCCATTCCAACGGCTTGCTAGTCCAAAGGCTTGCTAGTCTCAAGGCTCACTAGTCCAAATATTAAAACAGGCTTGTCAGTCCTAATTTTTAAAAAGAGTTTGCTTATCTGAATTTTAAAAGCAACTCGCTAGTCCAAAGGCTTGCTAGTCTAAAGGCTCGCTAATCTGAATATTAAAACAGGCTTGTCAGTCCAAATTAATTTTAAAAGCAACTCCCTAGTATAAATTTATAAAAAATGCTTGTCAGTCTGAATTTTAGAAAAAGGCTAGCTAATTGGCAGCTAGAAAAGTCTCTCTAGTCCTAACTTTAAAACTATTTCGTGGTCCGAATTTTGAAAAAGAGTAATTTAGCCATTTTTTGTAATTCAGATTAGCAAATCTTTTAAAAATTTAGACTGGCGATCCTTTTTTTGAAATTGTACTATCGAGCCATTTTCAAAATTCAAACTAGCAAGTTGTTTGGCAAGTGGTCGTCAAGTTCATCTACTCATTAATTATCACCACGTGTTCATCTACTAGTTATCACTGTCACCAAATAATTAAAAAATCCCCAAATGTTTATTCTTTACTATTATTAAAATTCAAGTTAGGGTCAAAACATAGTTGGCCTTCAAACAAAATTTTCGCTACCAAACATTTGGTCGTGACGTCAAAATGACGATTGACTCCAAATAAAATAACTTCAACACGGAGTTGAGACCAAATAAATTTCGCGCTAAATTGAACATGTGTTGAATTGCCATATACATTGCCTCAAATGTTTGTTACCGGTTTATACCTTAAATTTGATCGCAAATATTGGGTGACGTCATGACCAAATGTTTGGTAGCGAAAATTTTGTTTGGAGACCGACTATCAGGGTATAGATTTATGGAAAAATGCACGAATTGCGCTAAAAACTCGCTTGTTTTTAACAGTAATTTGACATTCACCCCAAAATTTGCCTCATATATTTGCAATTCATGCATCATTCAATATTGCCAGAAAGCCAGAAAAAATCATGTGTCGTCAGAAATTCTCGTGACTTTTTTTATTATTATTTGACTTCATGTTATTATCATATTATTTTTAAGCTTCCCACTTTTTTATCCGGGAACGGCACGACCACGTTACCGCGGATTTCAAAGCCCTGCAGACTATGTTTTCACCCTTACTGTTTCCCTCAGCATAACATCATACATTAATATTTTTATTGGGAAGGGGGATTGGAGGGCTGAGTTTAGATTAACTGACAAAACTACAATATATTTTGTTTAATACTAACCTGCTGAATTTAATCCTGGGATTTTGCTAAGCCTTTATTGCAGTAGGTAAAAAACAACCTGAAGAATTTTCAATTATGCTAAAATCTATACTTCAGACAAACTTGGAATATTTGGTCAGAAAATTTGCCATGCTTTACATTTTATCTGTATAAGCTTGCACACTTATTGAGCCCACGTTGTGTAATATTATAAAATTATAATAAACAAGTTATTTTGATCTAAAAATTTTCAAGAAAAACAATTTCATGAGTCATTCGTTGTTTTCATGATTAGTTCTTCATATATACTCTAGAATTGAAGGAAATTAAATGTTACAATTTGCCTAGTGTCAGAAAATTTCATTATTGCCTCCCAATTTTTATTAATAGACCTGAGGAGAGTTTAATATTGTTGCATCCAAAAAACATCTTAGATAAACAGAAATAGATAGGAGAATTGAAAGTTCATTGCAATGATCATCAAGCACTTTCAGCTCTACTTTGAGAAACTGATGAATTGACTTGACATTAGGTTGTTTATTAGAATTGCTCCTGTCTACTCTACATTCTACAGGGTGAATCAATAAAAGAGTATTTCAAGTTCAAGGTCCATGTTACTGAATATATAAACATTAGAAGATCATTTTCAAATATTCAAACTGTGATATCTTGGGGGATCACTCAACTTTGGTTTGGTATGGGTGTGCGGCCCTGATATCTGAAACCCTACTTTCTAAATTCTGAAGATTGAAAAAGTCAATCTTGCTTGGAGTGACTCTTCGGGTCAATCAAAAAGATTGACAATTCAATCTACCAAGAGCAAAAATCACTCTTTTTTCAGTCATACAAGTAAAATTTCAAACTTAAAAGAGTGAATTTGCTGTCTGCAAAGGGTGACATTTCAATCTTTTTGGAGTGAAATCTTCAATCTTTTCACCGATTGTTCCCTCAGCACAATCCCTCTCGATTGAATTATATAGGTGTGTGTAAATTTACATTGACTTATATAATTCAATCGAGGCAGATTGCTGTAATCAGTAAATACAGGGTGAGTCAAATCAAAGTGTAATCAATGGAGGAATTTTTTACACGAAATCTGTTTGTGTTTATCAACTTTATTTATACTTGATAAATAGCAAATTTTATCATATTTCATGAGAATTTTAGTTTTATGAAATTAACCAATGCATTCAAACGTTAACAGCCGTTTAAGTAAAAGTACCCAATTTTGATGTCAAATATATTTGCTTCAACATGAACTCTAAAATGTACAGCAGTGGATAATATCTTATTGATTGTGCATTGATGAACTTGACGCTGCATTCAAAATTTTAAACGGGCACACACTGAAGAAGATTCAGTGATGCAGATCAACGTACTGATGATCATTTGCAATATCAGTGCACAACTTTCATTGTTAACAATGAAAAATACTGGCTCATATGAAATCTTAAAATTTGCTTTATTAGGCCAACTTAAATTAATAGTTTGTCTCAAAGCTCTCGCCCCGATTAGTTTAATCGTAATCCGAGAAATGTTTATTTTTTACCCTTTCTAATTTCTTCCCGGAAACTGTGAATAAACAACTTGAAATCTGAGGCAAAATGTGTGTGCATGTTTCTCACAGTTTCCAAAATCATCACAGCATTCTTTACGATGGTGTTGTCAATTAATTTTGAAACTCAGTTGCGCCCATCAAGTTAATAAAATTCACCAAATATCATTAAAAAGAATAAAGAAAAGAAAATCTTTAAAAAAATGCATTTCACATTGGTTTTTCAAGAGTAGGAGAGCTTTGAGACAAACTATTAATTTAATTTGGCCTTAGAAGATTCAATTTACAAGTAATATTGACTTTGATTTATCTGTACTGTGGTTGAAGTAAAAACATGCAATCTTTATGAGCAAAACTTAACTTATTTGGTATTTTAACCAAACATACAGAGTATGTAAATCACCTGCAAAAACAATGCGAAAATTTAATATTGAGCTTTAAAAAGGACAATCATCGCAAACAATGACTATTTTAACCCTCGTTTTTCTGAGCCTTTTTTTTAACACGTCTTCCTGATGGGGGTGGTTACCACCCCAGTGTGATTTTGAACTTAAATTGGGACCCCAAAGTTATATTGTTTGGTACTATAGTATCGGGTAGGGTCTCCTCTTTCCATTGATACCAAGGTCATGAAAATAGGTCGAGACGTTGCGTAATTATGACGTCACAAAGTATTTCCATACCGAAAAAATCCGACTTTGTTATAAAAATGACCACTTTTTCCAAAAATTGTAATAAAAGTTCTAAATGTCCAATTTTTGTTTGATTTGTTGCTAATAAATGAAGAATTCCATGTCCTGTAAGTTTCAGATCCATATCATGCAGATATTTTTCAAAATGATGATTTAACATTTTTACAGGTGGAAACCACCCCCTACCCTCGAACTTTGACGGCCTATCATAACCCCACCTTAGGTGGTACCCCTGATTTTTGATAAGAATTAAATGAAGGTAATGATGTGATTTGTAATAAATAATGGTATATAGAATCACTAAATATCTCTTTAAAGCAATGTCTTCTCTGCGGTAGAAAAGTCAACAATTACAATGATCTTTAAAATGGCTGTTTTTACATAACACACCAAAATCACTTAAGCATCAAGCTGTATAATAATTACACCAGCAGTGCCTGTTGAAATCCATTATCTTTGTCACTTTACTGCAGTACTTTGTTTTCTTTAAATTTTCAAAAAATCTCTTTGATTTCTTGAAGTGTTGAATTTAATAAAAATTGAGAACCTACTTCCATGATTTATTTTTCCCTCAGAAAATCACCAGTCGTGATGTTTTAAGTTTGGCCATGGAAAATTCTAGCTAGTTGCTTGATAGCAGGAAAGAAACAATTTATGTGACTGTCCGCCACACATCTCTATGTTAAGTCCATCATGTGAGTGCAAGAAAGTCATATCTGCAATGGCTGCCGTAAGATATATGTATTTAACACCTGGTCACTAGAATTTGAAAAAAAAATCCATCATATGTCATTGACTCTTGAAATGGTCACCTGAAGAACCATTTCAAGGGCCACTGACCCAAGACTGGAGATAATACAGTGTGCAATCCATGTTAACGACAAATGGCAGCTATTGCAGATATAGATTTCTGGTACTAACGTAACGAGTCAGCCCTAGTCATTTCTGTTTTATTGTAGATTCAAATAGAACATTATCGTCAGCTTAAAGTGATGATTATTTCAAGTTCATAAGACATCAAGAAGTGGAGTTTTGATTCTTTGAAGCATGACATGTCAAAATATATGAAAACCAGAAAATACATATAAAGTTTTCATTGTATGCATATTTCTGAGTTTAACCCTTTCATTCCTGAATTTCCATATCTAGTGTATATAGCTCATACTGAATTATTATGTGCTCAATACGAATTACAATGCCTGAGCGTTCTCCCGTAAGCTCCTTTAGAAACGCTCGAGCGTTCTACAGGTTTGTAAGGGTTAAAGAAAGCCCATATTTTGAAAAAGAAAGTATATTTGAATTATATTTCGAAAATCAGATGCATACTACTTTTGTGTTAGGGTACAATTAAACGCACCACCCTGTACATGTCTTTCAGATCTGAGAGGAGTTTCTTCAAAAATCATGCTAATATCTCATTTGCAAATTAATGGATGCTGTCCAAATTTTTCCAATGGAAGATCATTGTCCAGAAAAACCTAAAGGGCATGAGTTACTGAGCTGATCTTGCTTACTATGCTCATCACATTTCATATAGGGCTAATTCCATGATCTTGTATCACATACATGAATTTTTCAAGTTCAATTCTGACATAAAAGTAATACCTGAGTTGAAAATGTAAACAAATCAAGGTATCAAGAACTACTTTTGTTTTTTCCATAAAGCAAATACAACCTATTTTATGACTGGTATAAGTTGAATGTTGCCTTAGAAACATTTTACCCTCAAATTTGCACCAGAAAGTGATTTGGTACTGAAACAGAGAAAAACATCTGAGATTTTTCTTAGTTAGTGTATAAGAAGCATCAGTGTTTGTGCTCCATAGTACAATCATGTTTTAGTAATAAATGTTAATCAATAGCCGAGTAGTGTGTTGTTAGAATTTGTCGTTTTCAGATGTCACACCTGTCACAAAAAACATGAAAAGTTTTTGCTGTGTTTTATTAGAAGGTCATATTTTGGTGAAACATCACTATCTATCTTCTATCATGGAGTCTACATCTGCAAAGCAATATACAAATATTCAGTGATTGCTTATTTCTCCACTATTACATCTCAAAATCGGTCACGCCTGTCACGATTCTACCCTATATATGTGGTCACGCCTGTCACGTTTTGTTTTTCACTATTTCTAGCTCTGGGAAGTAATTAAACTAAAATTAAAATGAAGAATAACAACAATAAAAACATTATTAGCCTTCTCACCAATATATCTGGTATAATTGAAGTGTATAATTCAGAGGAAAGGTAACTTGCATCTACATGTACAAAACTTTTAGGTTTTTAAAATATGTATAGATAGTATGCTCACATTTGCTTTGGATTGGAATTTGCTGGCAAGGAGTAATATACAGGAACCACATTTGGTTTAAGGTCTGAGGAAAACGGTAAATGCAAAGAGAAAAACCCTATAAATTGTCTTTATTTACCTACATCTTGACATTGCTGATTCTTATTTGTTGAAAATAAATCATTAACCCTTGTCTTCCTAAGGGGAGGGGGAGGTGGTGGTTTTCAACCCCCTCCCTAAAGGATGATCGCCGATTGCACCAAAACACAAAATAAAGCGACCCTGTGGATTTAGGTAATTGTTTTTACATCCTTTGCGGGCCTTTTTGGGGGGGGGGGGGGGGAATCGGGGGTACCACCTAAGGTGGGGTTATGGTTGGCCGTCAAAGTCCAAGGGTAGGGGGTGGTTGCCACCTCTAAAAATGTTAAATCTCCATTTTGAAAAAAATCTGCATGATATTGACTTTAAACTTACAGGACATGTTAGAATTGTTGATTACTTCATTTATTAGCAAAACAACCTGACGAAAATTTGGAATGTTTACTATAACATATAGGGATGTTTCCGTAGTATTGCCAGTAGATAAAATTTACCAGCTTTTCTTAGAAAAAAACGTTCATGCAAAAGTCACGCCTATCACGATGGAATTAGCCATAGATCTTAAATTATTGGACGACCTATTTGTGACCGGTGTCCCTATTTTTTGAAATTCAATATGGCAATATTTTTTATGTTTTAAAATGAAATGGTTTGTAGAATTCCACAAAACATTTTTTCTATGGCCGTGCATTAATATGTGCGTTATTACAAATCAATATATATTTCAAAATGAGTGTAAAGAAAAACAATCATAGAGCGATTTCCTTTTTAGTAATTCAAACCACTTTGCATAAGATGTCATTCTACTTTGTCGGCAGTCTCGCTGGCATACTCGAAGCCTGGGGAGGGGTACTCAGTACAAACCATGGGGCATTTTGTGTGGCCACAAAATCTAGCCAGTGGGTCTCTTTACAATGCAAAAATTGGTATATGTCTATTTTTGCAAAATCTTTAAAAAAAAAAATTGACAATTTCCGTGAACTTTTTTGAAAATTTGTGCATAATTTTGTCTTAAAATTTGGCAGAAATTGCATTGCACCGATTTTGTCAATGAATGAAAAAAATGACAGAAATTATATAATTTTGTGCATGCATTTTGCAATTGGGAGGTTCTTTGAAATTGGTACTTTTATGATTGCTGCTTTACAATCGCAGAAGTACACCAAGGCTCATGGTTAGCTCATATTAAGGTATTTACCTGAAGATCTTTGAGCATAATTTAATCTTTCTGGGATATTTATAAATCATGGAGGATATTAAGATTTCAATTTTAAGATGTAACCAATTATAATAATAATATCCAAGCTAGTTTGATTACAGTTTTGAAATGGTGGTTATAGACCTGATCCATTTCACAAAACAAAATTTCAAAACAAAACAAAATTTTGTAACGTTTTTGAACCAAAAGTGAACAAGCAGAATGCAACAAATGTAATTATGTCTCTTGTACAAAAACATTTTGCTTGTTCAAATCCTTTTTTTTACAAATTGTTAACAAATTATTTTCTCAGCTTTTGAAAAATTAGCATATGTGGAAATTGTAATTCCTTTTCATTGCGCCCACCAGTCCATGTAAGCCTATTGTGTGGTCTGTTCATATTTACACAAAACATTAAGATAGGGGAATTTATGATTTTGTAAAATCTTTAATGCTTTTTCTCAAAACGCCCATAAAGCCGAGTGTATCTCAAAAACAAATAAGAGGTGTTTGTCATAAAATTAAGAGCTGTTTCAAAAAAAAATAAATAATAATAATTTTGCAGAAAGTTGGCTTCATTTCAGTTGCAGGTCTTAGTGACCTGCAAAGTTTGGAACAATAACAGTACTGTCTTTGAAGATACAAAAATGAACTTATTTTTGACCAAATATTGAGATACAACTTGGACTTGTCATTAAAGGAACTAGCGTAGATTCCACTTAGAATTAAAAACATACCGTAATGCTCTAAATAAAGCTTAAACATGTAGTGAAATCCAAATGATTAAAAAATCTTCACAGAAATTACTCAAATTTAGCCAATGATATGCTGTACAGTAACACTACTTTAGCTTGCAAGCGAATCAGTACCATAACTGTACAGTTACAAGTTTAAAGGAACATTAAAGATGCAATGCTGTTTCTATACATTACTGTTGACTTTTTTTACTATATATTGCACAGTAACTGAACATTATCTGCAGGTTATGAAATTTTGAAGTGTAGTATTATAAAACCTAAGGGTGAAAACATAGTTGGCCTCCAAACAAAATTTTCACTACCAAACATTTGGTTGTCAAAATGACAAGTGACTCCAAATAAAATAACTTCAACACCTAGTTGAGACCGAATAAAATTTCGCGCTAGATTGCACATGTATTGAATTGCCATATACATTGCACCAAATGTTTGTTACCGGTTCATACTTTAAATTCAATGGCAAATATTTGGTGACGTCACAACCAAAATTTTTGGTAGCGAAAATTTTGTTTTCAGCCGTATATTATAGATACTTCACTTACCCATTAAGTGTTAGGTGAACGTTGATATTTCATACCGCTGACCTACATACACATTAACACATAGTTCACTTTCAAGCAAGCGTGACTTTAACTAGGGTTGATAGTTTTTATTTTAACTACCCACCCAATTGTAGACAAGAATTCTGATATGTGGTTGAAGAGTTATTGAATTTTGCAAAATTGCAAAAATTTTTGGAAGTGAAGAATAAAAAATAACTTTGCAATGGAAGGTCGGATTTGTAGATCACCTACTTTCATTTACATTTGACCGTTTGAAAGTATTTTGATAATTATTTAGAAATCGTCTGAAGTGTCTACTTATATTTGATAGAATTTCAATATATTGATGATGTTTATGTTTGTGATTTACTTTTTTACTTTACAGATCTCTGTCTTTGTCACTATATGGTATACTCCAGAGGAGAACTAAGGTAATTTACAAGATTTAACTAACAAATGATTTCGGTTCAATTTTTAAAAACTTTCTACTTTAGAAATCATAGAAATAAAGATGTCAGAAAATTGTTAATTAGGACTAGTGCCTTTAAATAAGATGAATTTCATCATCAGTTGTGACTTTATAGAGATCAACAAATTCCAAGCTAGAAAATGTAAAAAAGTATTTTTTTTTAAATCAAGGTTTTCTATTTTTCAAATCCACTAGTTTTAGCCAAGAAAGGGGGATATTGTGAGGGCACATGGCATGTGGTGTTCACATTTGGTTAAGTAAATTTGTTTTGGGTTTATCTAGCAAACCATGGCCTATGCTCATGATATTTGGTAAGTGGGTGGACTTGGGTCAAAGGTTTTCTAGCGGTAGTTAAGCATAAAATATGCTAATTTTGTACCTAATTTGTATAATTTATACTTAATATGCATAATTTATGCAAGAATTGACAATTGGTTTTATTGTCATATCTATCATACCATTAGACTTACCTTTGTCATATTATCTGAGTGGGTGGTCCTAGGTCTTATATAAAGTAATTCCATCATAATATTTGCAATTTAAGTATCTAATTTGCATGATTTATGCAAACATTGGTTTTATTAGGATGTCTTCTGAAACTAACGACCAGCCTCATGATGTTTAGTGATAATGACAGTAATAAGCATAAAATATACAAAATTATGTACATATCTACTAGGTTATCCATGGTTATACACACTTTCCATTTGATTTTTCAAATATATTGACCCTTTCCTCAAAATAATTATCTGCATGTATTGCACATTTGAAAAAGTGCACTAAAATATTTTGGTATTTTTTCCCTAAATGTATGTATTGTTGCTGGATTTACTTTGTGAATGCGCACTCAGAGTTTTGAGCGTAGACGCAAACACAACCATCAAAATCATCAATGGTTGTTTCATGTTTGAATTTTTTTAATATTTTGACTTTTGAAAAACACCTTATATGTGATTGCAAATTTCAAATATGCCATGGCTCACCTTGAAAAGGGGGACTTTGTAATAGAACACATTTAAAGAAACTGATGAAATAGGCAGCAAAAAATAAAGAAAATGATAGGAATTTCCAATAGATTTTCAGTTGTAAAATTTGATTGTGTGATCAATTTCAACAAGTAAGGCGTCTTTTTAAAGCTTAGAAAAGTGCTGTAACAGATGGAATGATAAAATCTAAATTGATGTCATATGCAAAGTCTACCCTTTTGGGGCCTTTTGGGATGATCCATCACATATTTTAAGGTTAGGGTTGGAGTCGTGGTTAGAATTAAGATTTAGGGTTCTGTCAGGTTATGTTCAGTTTCATAGAGTCAAGTTTTTCATTGACCTAATGTAAATTTTCTCCCAAAACTGTCATTGAACCAGAAAACTATCATACACTATATTCTTAGATGTAAAAATCAGTTTTAAAGCAATATTTAAAGCAATATACTATAAGATTTTGATTAAAAATTATTTTGAGTAAAAACAGCCTTAAATAAAGGAATGAGACTGTCTTCATGTGATTTCATGTGTATTTTGTCAAAAACTTGTTTTACCACCGAAAAATAGATAAAGAGCACATGCATGCTTGCGTATACTAATACATGAAGAATTAAATTCGGAATTCCAAATTTAATTCAACAAATGTCCATAACAGAAAAAGTAAGCATATTTAAGCCAAATCCTTTTTGAGGGTATTAATACCTACCAAAAACAAACCCAATAAGCTTCAAAAATCAAAAGTCATGGGTGACAGGTGGTGCTTCACTTTTAACACTTTATAGTATTGCTTTAAGTCTAAACAGTTCAAAATGAAGAATCACAAGTATCTTGCACATATGCTTTTTTTTCTCTTAACTTGTTTTGCCATGAAGAAATAATTCGGGATCCTGAATTTAATTCAACAAATGACCATAACACAAAAATATGCAACTATAAGGTAAATTCTTTGGAGGCTTTTTTTGAGGTGCATTGGACAAAATTTCAAAAAATAATTTTTTTCTGCAAATGATTTACACATTGTATGTTCTATAATAGCAGCCATCTACCAAATATTGTGAAAATTTTCATCACAACCTTCAGAAAAGTTAGTAAACTTGATTTTGGTTTTGCTTGGCGATTTTGGGAATGAGGCTATTCTTTAAAACTATGTATTGATGCTAGAAGTCAGGATAGAGGTTAAGTTTTATTTGTAAAACATTGTTTTACATCATTAGTTGCAGATAAATGAAAGAAAATTCAATTTTGCATTGGATTTGCTAATAAAGCCAGTTTTAAGATTTCAACTCTAGAGGGCAGTATTTATCGTTGTCGCCAACATTGAATAATAATGAAAGAAAATATAAATGCTCCTGCTATTTCCACGAACACTTCAAATGATGCAAAAATCTCAAAATATATTGAAAAAAATTTTGGGGATGATGTTGATCTTGTCCAATGCCCCTTTAATAACTATTTATTAAAAACACACCCACTCATCCAAGAAATCTGGGCAATCTTTTTGTAAGATCTTATAGTATTGCTTTAAGTAAGCTCTTAAAGATTTGAAATTAATATTTATTCCAGGTAAATTTGCAAAGAACACTTTAATAATTGTTTCAATTTAAAATTACAACTTATGAGTAACATGCACACACATAATGAAATTTTGAAATAAAGTAAAACTATGATTTTATAGACATTCCAAGTGAGTTGAGTGTGTATCAAGTATGTTTATAAAAAATTCAAATAAATTGAAAAAGGATCATTTGATGATAGATAGTGAACCTGTCAGGCTGCAAGTTGTTATTATGAAATAATTATAGAATCTTGAAAACAACCCCTTGAGGAGGGAGCTCTGCCATCTCTCTTGCATGTTGTTATGAGTGGCAAGTATTTTTAGTTACACGCGTTCTCTATCGGTTGATGTACTCTCTCATTATAGTTGTGAGTTTGCCTTACATGTCCCATCATCCACACTAGCCTAGCCTAGCTCAGCTCTGGCATGCACTTATGTAGACATCTGTCAGTCGCGTGGACACTTTACCTTACCACCTGAGAGCCTTGAGAGTTTCTGCTTGTGTGTGAAATTGAGCTTGTTAAAGTTTTAAGAATTGACGATTAGGATTCTTGGCACGTGGAGGATGTCTTGCCGTTCATATTTGCATTAGCTGCAAAACACTTGTCGACTTAACACATGAGATTTTGACTTGAGCTATGTAATCGGTGGAACTGACAAACTCGATTGCGGGATCATAACGTTACATTTACTAAGGGATATGTACTCTTGTGTGGATATTGATAAGAAAGGATAGACTTATTTAGTACATGTGGTTGGACGGAAAACACAATTTGAATTGATTGTGACACTTTAATTGTACGGTACTTCAACAGTGACTACATTCTGGAGGATATATTAAAAGGTTTGTAAATTAATAAGAAAGTATATGGATTTTTAGGAATGATAATAGAAAGTAAGCAAGGGATTTATATGCTTTATTTTTGACTTATCATTCTTGAATGTCATGTAAAAGAAGAAAGTGCATTTCGATTTACACATCCAGAAAATGTGCATTTGGGATATAAATAGTGTATGGTTAAAAGCATATCGCAGACTATCTGTAGGTGTGCTGGGCCATACAGGGAGATTCAGTGAGTGATATGGGAGGGGTACGGGAAGGGGGTAAAATGTCGTCGGGTGATGCGATGTGGTTAGATGCAAATTAAATGTGAGGTTTTTTGCTTCAGCTGTTGTGTGATGGAGATGGAAGGGTGTTTCTGTTGTGAAAATGTTTAAATTTAGATTTACAATGTTGAAATCTGAGAAGGGATGGTAAACATGTGAGGGTGTTGAGGTGTGTTTATAAACAAGTCTTGGTGTGTTTGTATTAAAATGTTGGATTTTGATAACAAATATTTTTATTTGTAGGGCAGGTTTACAAATACTTTTGGTGAGTTATAGGTGTTGAGTTTGGTTTAGATAGGGGGTGTTGGAATTTAATAGAAGAATGTGCTTTAGGGGCGCACCATTTGATTTTCAGGGGGGCATGGAAGTTGGGGTCGAGTCAATTTTTTTTTCGGCGGCCAGATTTTATTTTTTGCCGCCTTTGCAGCAAAAGTTTTTTATTGCATGTTTTTCTTTACCCTGAAGTAGTTGGGTTATTTGTTTTTTCTTGCTCATCTTTGTGTAAAGTCTATTTGAAATTGTCATCATTGTCCAGGTGGCACCAGAGTTTGGTTTGGGTAATCGTGGTCAGCGTGGGGCACCAAAACATGGGCTGATCTAAAGAATAGCCGAAGAGGTGCTAAAAGGCAGGGTGTGATTTTTCTGATTTTAGGATTTTTGTGTAGCTTTCAGGATTTTTTTGTTCAAAATTTCTGCAATTTTATTTGTTTTCAGCCCAATCTGGGTCATACTTGACCCATTTTATGGTGGTTTTTCAGGATTTTTCACAGAAGCAGGGATTTTTTCCAAAAGGCCAATCACACCCCTGAAAAGAGGTCTTAGTGGCAAGATATCTGTATCCTGCCTATAAGTGACCCGCAGTGCCAAAAGGATGCAGTTGTCGGCATCTACATGCTGCTCATTGTAGGAGATATACAATGGCTACATGTAGGAGAGGACAACTGCATCCTTTTGCCGTGGTGGCCCACATGACAGTGAATGGCTAAATGGGATAGTTATATTTGAATGATGTTTGTACATATGCACAATGAATTATGTTTTTTAAAGTATTTCGAAATTTTCACCTTGGAGATGCATGTTAATTTAGTGTCACTCTAGGTTAAAATAGTATTTATAACCCACCCCCCCCCCCCCCGGTGGCATAGTCGAAGGAAACATTTGAATATCATACGATAATAAATGAAGCTTCAATAATTCTTGCATCATTATAGGGATAAGAAGATGGGGCACTCTAGGATAGTGCATACTTTACCTATAGAATATCTCTAGGTTTCATTTCATATGTTTTGACTGAGATTGTGGTTTGATTGTAGCATTGTAATGAGGTAGTGTCAGGTACAGGTTGCATATAGAGTTACATAAGATCCATATGATTGATACCGTCGTTAACTCAACGTGTTGGTTGATTCTTGTGGTCTGACTGAGTAAGTGTCAGGTATAGGTTGTTTCTTACAAGTTATGTAACATTTGTAACCATTTAAGGCCCTCAAGACAGGATTTCCAGTTTAGCGTAACTATTTTTTCGCTAAATGATGCAACTTTTTCATTATTCTTTATTTAGGCAAATTTCATTTCACGATATTCAATTCAATTCAAGCTTTATTTCCATTAAAAACAAATTACAGGAATACAGTAAAGTACAAACACAATTAAAGAAGGCATATGGAGGAGTAGACTGGGAGGCCAAAAAGGCCTGTAATGTAGTCTACCCCTTTTAAAATATATAAAAACTGAAAAAACACCATTGTTACCTATACCAAAAAAGACAGGACAATGACGTCGACGGGCTCAAAAAACAAACAATGAGAGGAGCAAGATATAATTACTAATAGATTTCAATAGTGTAAATTTATTCATACTTTTTAATGTCAGAATGTTTAAGTGTATTGCGAAAATGTTTAACAGTTTTTGTTTCTTTTAACGAACAAATTCCTTGGTCGGAGAAAGATTTTTTGTTTTTGTCACTTATTGTAAGAAAATTACTATTGGCAAATAATGGACCACCATAAATCAACATCTACATTTACTTTATAAGGCTACAGGGCAGAAATGCTGTTACCATAACACTTTGAGATCATATGCTCAATTTAGATGTTTAAATGTAATAAATCAACATAAAGGACAGAAAAGAACAATCTAGGTAAATGATGAATTTTTCAAGATTCTTGGAAACTAAACACGGTGGCAATTTCATAACGTTTTCGGGTGAGGGTAAACTGAAAATCAAGTGTCAAGGGCCTAAACTATAATTTGCCACAATACTTCTTACGATTGACTACCAACAGCATAGTTTTGTATGAATTTTCAACGGTAGCTGTTTTGTAAAACAGTCTTTAGACTGTTAGAACAAAATGAGTCAAAAAATGTTCATACACCATTGGCAAATTTGTCATATACTATATTTTAAAACCAAGGTTGCATAAATGTAGAATACAGATTTCATTTGTACAAGATTAGAGTCAGGTGTCGTTGAATTCTTGTGACGCTACTAAAGTATCAGATGACTTAGCATATAACATTGAATAACAGTTTCTTACAATTGATTTTTTCGTTGGTTTTGAATTACAATAAGATTTCATATTTAAAAACAATGTAAGTGAGATGCAATTGATGTATATACATGGTGTCCAAAAATTTACTGCACATTTTTAAATGTTAATAACTTTAAAACCGAGATTCGTATTGCAACTCTGGACATATGTATTGATAGAGGAGACTTAAAATTGTTTTGGTACCAAACATTATGAAATCAGTAACCGTCTAAGATAGTACGATGGTCTGAAAGTTCAAAGTGGTTGAGCCACTGTACCATCCAGTGTTTAAACTCTTCTGTCACTTCACCATTACGACATGATACTCGGGCATGATACCTCATATAGCTAAACAGTTTCGAATGGCTTTATCAATTGACATTTTCATGAAGAATCATATCGCTTGAGACAAACAAACCCTGGCCCTTTCACTTTCATGATTTAAGTCAGCCCAATTACTTTCTTTTGGGTCATCTGAAGGACAGTGCATCTCAACATCAATTCCTGACCTGAAACAGAACATTGCCAGTGAAATCTGGAAGATTAGGAAGAACACATGCACAGATGTCCAGAACTTTGTCTTTAGAGATAGAGAATGTTGAAATCTGCAAGGGAGTCCATTCAGAACATATTCTGATATACTAGGCAGCTTGATCTTGATTAAAAGAAGGTAATTTAGAATGTCTCTCTGAGTGTAATGTTGAATGTTTGTTAAGGGGTAATGCTGTTGTGCGCCATTTAAAGATAAGCATAATGCTTGAGTTACACTTTGACAAATGAAAGTCATCTAAATGAGCAAAACCACAATCAAACATCTTCGTATTGTAAAAGCCGTTTCACTGCCTAGTTCATTAAAATATTCATGAATGATTCACCCGTCTTCAAACATTGATCCTCCCCTACATGTATCACATTCCGTCTCAGTATGGAAATGCGCTTTTAATGTTTGACGTAATTTACGTTGCAATTGATTTTCAAAAAAGTTAATGGCATCATATTTGGTACCAAAATAATTCTACAAGTCTCCTCCATCAATACATATGTCTATAGTTGCCATGGGGACCCTGGTTTTATAGTTTTAAGCATTTAAAAATGGGCAGGTAATTTTTGACACCCTGTACATGCGTATTGATGTTTACATTCAGCTTGTGTTTTTGATCTTGGGTCCAAAAGTCAAAATCGAGCTATTGATATTTGTTGACAGTTTGTTTAATCCTTTGTAATATGGTACAAAATTTGTGTCAATGTGAATTTTGGTTCAAAATTTAGAAAAAAAACCCATAACAACCAAGATCAGACTATGGCAATTGCATTTTGAAGACCTTGAGGGTATACATCATATATTGTCTCGATTCTTGTCATTTGATTGGTAAATGGGTGCTCATCTTTTTAGCTTTTTTTCCCCCTCATTTTTATTAAAGGTGTGTGATCCTATAATGGCATATGTATAATTAACTTGTATTTTGAAGACCTTTAGGGTATACATCTTATATTGTCTCATACAAAGATTCTTGTCATTTGATTGGTAAATGGGTGCTCATCTTTTTTAGCTATTTTTTTCCTCATTTTTATTAATGGGGTATAATCCCATCATGAAAAGTGTATAATTTACTTTTATTACTGATCTTACCATTCATTATATGTAAACCATCATAATTATATAATAATCAACAATTTTATTATTATTTGGGTCCATACATGTTTTTGATAAGCCATTTCAATCATTCTACTTAAACTTGAAGCAAAGAAAGCTCATTTCTTTTTCAACTAGACCAAACTTATACCTGATATGAGTTATTTCTTAACAAGTATCGGCATTTGCCTCATTTTGTTGTCAGATTACAATGTCGATCACATCGTGCTTTGACAGACTGCATTCACCTGCGCTAGACTAGACGTAACTTGTAGTACTGCAATGTTCACACCATCATAGGCTTGATGAAGAGAAGATATCGTGTGTATCCCATCATACATTGCTTCCTATGGGAAATTTTGTACAGGAAGTCATGTGAGTAGTTAGTGATGAAATATGTCCAAAATGCAAGATTATAACAATTGGCTTTGATTTATGGACATTTCATCACTAACTACTCACATGATTTCCTATACAAACAATCCTGCAGGAAGCAATGCATGATGGGATACAAACCATATTTTCTCTTGGTTTGATACAGGGGTACTGGGAGAATGGAAGGTAGAGAGCTTTATCAAGGCCAAATTAGGCTTCATCATTTTGTATACATTTCAATCAGATTTTTTTTCATGAGGGTAATTTTTCATTCAGAATGAACAATTTCATTCTAAATTTTTCCAAAAACTTTTACCATCAGGGTGAAAACATAGTCGGCCTTCAAACAAAATTTGGTTGTAACGTCAAAATGATGATTGACTTCAAATAAAATAACTTCAACGTCGAGTTGAGACCAAATAAAATTTCGCGCTAAATTGCAAATGTGTTGAATTGCCATATATACAGGGTGTCCCTTAAAAAAGGAAACCGAGATTTGCGCCCTCTGTTCTTGGAAACCGTTGAATGATTTGGAGTACTGTTTTGCTAGATTAATGCACCAGAAAGTCCTCTTTACAACAATACCAAATATTCCTACCTTGTTAACCTGGTTTTTTAAGGGACACCTTGTATTGCCTCAAATGTTTGTTACCAGTTTATACTTTAAATTCGATCGCAAATATTTGGTGACGTCACGACCAAATGTTTGGTAGCAAAAATTTTGTTTGAAGGCCAACTATGGTTTGGCCCTCACACTTAATGTTTATATGGTAAAAATATGTTTCACATCATTACACATTTTCAAGTAAATGTACACTTGGTCTATTGTATATTCATATAAAAGGTAAAACTGTTATACCAAGTTCATCTGTTATGTGCCCCCATACCATTGTTGAAGAGGTAATTCTTTCATAACTCAAAATTATACATGTAAGAAAATAATAATGATATCTGCTTTTTAGCGATTTTCATTTTGGATCAATTTCAATTCAATTCGATCATAGATCCTGTTGATCAAACCGCTTATGATCATGACCAATTCAGTTCATTTAGCAAGTGCTTTTTTCATAGCACATCCTATCGGTACTGAGATTTTAATAATTAACCCTTTTGGGTGGACCAGACAATGATGGAATTATTATCGAGTGACAGTTATAGCGATTTTCACTTTGGATCAATTTCAATTCAATTCAATTCGATCATAGGTCCTATCGATCAAACCATTTATGATCACAACCAATTCAGTTCATTTAGCAAATGCGATCGATTTCAGAGCACATCCTATCGGTACTGAGATTTTAATAATTAACCCTTTTGGGTGGACCAGACAATGATGGAATTATTATCAAGTGACAGTTAAAGATGCAGGAGGAAGACTGGGGTGCTGGAGATTCTCCAGTGGAGAAGAACCTGTGGAAGAGAGCATGGGCTGAAAACCAAATGCACATGTAGAGCTAGGACCGGGAATCGAACCTGGGACTCAATGGTGCAAAGCAAGGGAATTACCATCATATCAACATCATAATTTGTGGATAGTAATTAAATAGGCAACTTTTTAAAATATTTTAATCAAATTGTATATTTTTTTTCTACTTAGAATTTGGTTTTTAGAAGCTTACCTTTACATTATAATTACATAAATAAAATGACATCTTTTATTATTCATATTAATCTGCTTTGTACTGAATAAGAAAAATGATTTGTAGTTGTCGGACTACCTTGTCACCAAAATGACTTTTTATTGGCCTTTCTACATTTTAAGGCTTTACTCTATCATTTTATCTGCCAGACTATATATCAACACAATTATACCCTCTTATATCTGGTTTCAGTTTTCTAGAATGCATGTATTGTACTCCATTAATTTTTGATCACTTTGCAGTTAGCAGTTAGAATAGACAGCTCACGATATAACAAGTTTTACAAAGTTAGTACACCCATCTTAAGGAGTATTGTAATATATAAAATTAATTTGTAGTTGTTGGACTACCTTGTCACTGAGATGACTATTTATTGGCCTTTCTACATTTTAAGGCTTTAATCTATCATTTTATCTGCCAGACTATATATCAACACAATTATACCATCTCATATCTGGTTTCAGTTTTCTAGAATGCATGTATTATACTCCATAATTTTTGATCACTTTGCAGTCAGAATAGACAGCTCACAAAATAACAAGTTTTACAAACTTAGCGCACCCATCTGTAGGAGTATCGTAATATTTTGATCATTTTTTCACACATGAACAAAAATTTTAAGTTTTGTATGTTAGGATTGTCTGTATTTCAGTTAATTTTAATTTAATTTGTTTTTTTCGTAAAGCAAAACTAATTGGCATCTGTTATTTAGGCCACCAATTTATACAAAAAAATTCTGAAAAATACAACGCAATAAAGAGAAATGCTTAAAATCACAGATAATGTCATAGTTATTCAAAGCAAAACAAATAGCAGTGCTCGATAAAGAAACTCTCACTGACAAATCTCCAAAAAGTTGATGAAATTTGACAAAATCAAGCAAAAATGGAACTAAATAATATATGTATTTTTTTGGGGGGTGTCCTTTTCACCTTTATTGCTTATTTGAGAAATCTTTATGACAGCATATTTCTGGATGTTAAACAGTGTTCAGTAAACTGATATATACACAGGAAATGTTTGTTAAATCCCCGGGGGGGGGGGGCACTCACATATTGGAGCAGGGTATATATGTCCGGCGGTCAAGACCCCCTTTTTCAGGCCGCCAGGCCGCTCACTAGATCCCCATTTTCAGCATGATTCAGTTCTTTTGACCCCATTTTTGAGAAAAATACCAAATTTTAGCTCTAACTGCAAAAATTGCAAAAAATTTCAGCTCAGGAGGCTATTTTTGGCCAAAATTTCAGTTCACTAGACCCCCAAAATTGGTTTCAAAGGTCCATTTTTTTTTACAGAAAATCAGTTCACCTGCCCCCAATTTCGGCGCTTCGCGCCTGACATACCTACCACTTTCAAAGTTGAGTGCCCCCCCTGGGGTTAAATCTTCATTAATGAAGCACACATTATATCAGAAGAAGGAGAAGAGGTACAATGGAGAAATGGGCTTCAAAGCTAGATTTCTTTAATGCTTTATTGAACCATTAACAGGATGATGAAGAGGAGCAAACATTTTTCACCTAAAATTTGTGATTCTATATCAAAAAGCACAACTAAAATAATGTCAATTAGTAGCACAAACTAAACCCACAGACTTTTGACTTTTTAGAATGCGAACAAACTTACTATTTCTATTCATCTTGAGGTTTGAAAAAAGTAAAAAAAAACAACTTAGTAATTGGACTAACCTGTCATGAAGACAACTATTTATTGGCCTTTTACAGATAGAGGCTTTACTTCACCAATCCATCTGCCAAAGTATATCAGCACAATACCACCTGATATCCAGTTTCAGTTTTCTAGAATACGCATATTGTGTAGCATTAATTCGTAATCAGAACAGAACAGACAGCTCATAAAATAACAAGTTTCTTTTTCTTTTCTTTTTTTTCCCTTCAAATGTGGACTCTTTCATCAGAATATTGCTAGTGGAATGTTTTCAGGATGACTGATGTCTTGAAAGAATGTTAAACCAGTAACCTATATGTGGTAGGATCAACAAAGTGGGACGGGTGTCATTTTTGTCACAAATATCAATTTTGAGATTTAAAGGAAAGTAAAACAAATTTTTTCTTTGTTTTTTATTTCTGTCAACATTTTCCCCCCTAACCATATAGGTAACCTAATTTTCATATATTATTTTCCCACTCTCTTTGAACTTCTGCCCTGCTTAAATGTGAGCCAAATTTCATGGAAAAAAACCTTTGGGCAAGCAGTTTTTCCATATTTTGGAAGAATAGGTCCTTTTCAACGTAAAATCATACTTTTGGCTGGCTTTTTGAAATGAAACAAAAGATTTTCAATTTTTTTCGTTGTCCTGTGTTTTATTGACCAAGTTCATCCCTTTGGTCAGGAACATGCATTCAGGAAGGTAAGGGTGGAGGAGGACATCTTTATGTAGACCCCCTTTTTAATGCACTAATAATGGTGCACAGGCTTTATGCCACTAAAGATTATTTCTACATTGAGTCACATAGGTGCATTCAAACTAAGTTTACATATATGTGACCCGTCAAATTGAAAGGTACCTTAAGGTAGGCATAGTAAATTACGAGATACGGGCCATTGAAGCTAAGCATAGTCAAAAATCATGTCCAAGGTCGAATATCTAATTTCATCAGAAACGTTACCTTTGAAGTGTATTCTATCATATTAATCAGAATCCAACATCCAAAACATAAACCAAAACATAAGACAAATATTTTAAAAACCGAGATAAAAATCCTTTCTCCATTCAAGTTTTACCAGTACAGAAACTTTAAATTCAATTTTCTAAAAACTATAGTTTTCTGAATCAGCCCGATGCCTTTTACCAATTTGGATGTAACTTTGCAATCCAACATCCAATAACCAAAAGCAAGGTGTCATTTTAAAGCTTAAAATATGATCTTTCAAATGAGACCAAAAATTATTTTTTTTTCATTTTGGGACCCTTAAGGTACCTTTCGATATGATGGGTCACATATGAACCAGACCTAATAGTCAGGGGGCTTATGTAATCCCATGGCCTTTCAATGATTAAAGCATTACACCTATTTGGGAACCTTAAGTGGCATCCAAATAACAAGAAAACATTTGCTGGAGATCACCGAGGGGTGGCAGATGGCGGCCATAATTTAAAGATATCAAAGATATACTGTTAAAAAACTATTTGTAAGATACAGATTAAGACAGACAATACTTTGGAGAGGCTTAGTTACCTGTCATATGATCAAGTGAGCAAATTCTGAAATTATGTAAAATGATACTAAGAAAATAATTTGGCTAACTCAAATTTCCAGGGGCACTCATATGTGAAAGTCATATTTGACTGTCTAAAATATTGTGGTTATTTGTCACGAATAAACAAGGAAAGCATGGACACTAGAAATATTAATCAGTTTTATTTATGTACGCACAGAAAATGTCATTTTTTCCTCTTTAATTGTGAATGATGAGGTTTTTTTTATATTGGCCACCAGGCTGTTTTTCAGTAAGCTAGGATCAGGTTGGGGCGTTGGTTAAGTTTCCCTATGTTGGACCTACAAACTGTGTAGTATTTTTGTTTTATGATTATGTAACCTGCAGTATCACTGTTGATATTTATTTGCATTTTTGCTGTGTAAATCATTATCAATGTAACTGTAAGCCACGATTGTCAATTTTACCACTCAAAACAAAATTCTGCATGAATCCCAATGACTGACTTCTGTTGACCAGTGGAGGACAGGTGCGGGAAGGGGGAGTCGTCCAGAAAAACAATCTGCTAACCCCCTAATGAAATCAAGAAAAGTAAAAAGTGATTGCTACTCTGCACAAAATTAACCTTACGGAAATTTGGATTTTTATGAATTTATTTTAAGCAAAATTTAAGTGATTTGCTACATGGAAACAATTTGGGTAACCTTTTTGTGTCTGAGCAAGAACTCTCTTGCCCCCCCCCCTCCCTCCCCCACAAATGAAAGTGTATGTGCCACTGCTGCTGAGTAGCACATCACTAATAGATAAGGTGATAATGAATATACTGTTACAATGGAAATTGGAGGTATGAAACTTAAAAGGCATTTAAAAATATGAGTTGAGAGGAAATTTTTGTGATGACACCTTGGAACAACTTGTAAGGTGTCGGTCGGTTGGGGAATTCCCTCTTGAGAAAGCTTGAAAGTGTAAATTTGTACGCATAGATAATGACTTGGTTCTATTCTCTTGTTTGCAGTATAACGTTATTAGCCACAATTTCACACAGATATGAAAACTCATATTAAATACTTTAAATCAAAAACAAAACAACAAACAAACAAAAAACTATCCAGAATAATTTTTCTTAAAAATACCATTTTCAACCAAATTCCTTAACATACCAATCTGCCAAGAATGTTTCTGTTTTCCTCAATTTTTAATTTCAATGCACACTTGTTCATTTTAAAATGATTTATTACTCTCTAGGAATGTGAACTGTATTTAAATGTTTAATAACTTTATTAAAATGTTTTAAGAGATGAAAAAAGTGTTGATTTTGAGAAGTGAACAGTTTATTTCTATAATCACTTTTTTTACTTTTGGATATTTTTTGTGTCCTCATGCAGAGACATAAAAATGCAAAACTGTTTCTTGCACTTCAACTATTCATGTTTAAATGGAATTGTTGTGGATTAAGGTAGTAGTTAAAAATACTTCCTAAAACTGCAATGACATCTGTGTCGGATTTGTCTATATATTCTTTTAAATGTATTGATGCCATAGGTTGGGAAATATGTTATGTTTTGTTTGTAAAACATTGCTTTTACATCATCAATTGCAGATAAATGAAAGAAATTTCATAAATTTCAATTTTGCATTGAATTTGCTAATAAAGCCAATTTTAAGATTTAGAGGGCAGTATTTATCGTTGTTGCCAACAATGAATGAAAATATAAATGCTGCTGTTATTTCTACTAACATGTCAAATGATGCAAAAATCTCAAATGTATTGAAATATCTTTGGGGATAACTTTGCTTGATCTTGTCCAATGCCCTTTAATAACTAATTATTAAAAACACACCCACTCATCCAAGAAAATTTGTTCTGGGCAAACTTTTTTGTAAGATCTTATAGTATATTGCTTTAAAGCAATACTATAAGATTTTGATCAAAAATGGTTTTTAGTAAAAACAGCATAAAATGAAGGAATGTGCCACTATCTGAAAGTGTTTTCAAGAGTATTTTGTCAAAAAATAAAATGGTTTGCTATTGAAAATGGATTAAACCACATGCATGCTTTCCTATACTAATACATGTGGAATTAAATTTAGGATCCTGAATTTAATTCAACAAATGGCAATAAAAGAAAAAGTAAGCATATTTAAACCAAATCCTTTAGAGGGTAGTACTATCTACCCAAAACAAACCCAATAAGCTAAAAAATTCAAAAGTCATGGGTGACAGGGGGCAGTGCATTTTTAAAACTTTATATAGTATTGCTTTAAGTAAGCACTTAAAGATTTGAAATTAATATTTATTCCAGGTAAATTTGCAAAGAACACGTTAATAATTGTTTCATTTTAAAATTACAACTCATAAGTAAAATACACACACATAATGAAATTTTGAAATAAAGTAAAACTATGATTTTAATAATAATATTAATAATAAGCAGGCTTTTATATAGCGCCCTTAGTCCTGGGACCTCGAGGCACTTTACAAGAAGTTAAAAACAGTGAAATATTACAACGCACGGAAATTGATAAGACATACAAAAAATACAACAAATAAATAAAATTTTATAAACATTCCAAGTGTGATGAAAATGTGTATCAAGTATATTTATAAAAAAATTCAAACAAATTGAAAAAGGATCATTAGATGATAGATAGTAAACCTGTCAGGCTGCAAGTTGTTATTATGAAATAATTATAGAATCTTGAAAACAACCCCTTGAGGAGGGAGCTCTGCCGTCTCTCTTGCATGTTGTTATGAGTGGCAAGTATTTTAAGTTACACACGTTCTCTATCGGTTGATGTACTCTCTCATTATAGTTGTGAGTTTGCCTTACATGTCCCATCATCCACACTAGCCTAGCCTAGCTCAGCTCGGGCATGCACTTATGTGGACATCTGTCAGTCGCGTGGACACTTTACCCTACCACCTGAGAGCCTTGAGAGTTCTGCTTGTGTGTGAAATTGAGCTTGTTAAAGTTTTGAGAATTGACGATTAGGATTCTTGGCACGTGGAGGATGTCTTGGCGTTCATATTTGCATTAGCTGCAAAACACTTGTCGACTTAACACATGAGATTTTGACTTGAGCTATGTAATCGGTGGAACTGACAAACTCGATTGCGGGATCATAACGTTACGTTTACTAAGGGATATGTACTCTTGTGTGGATATTGATACGAAAGGATAGACTTATTTAGTACATGTGGTTGGACGGAAAACACAATTTGAATTGATTGTGACACTTTAATTGTACGGTACTTCAACAGTGACTGCATTCTGGAGGATAATTATTAAAAGGTTTGTAAATTAATAAGAAAGTATATGGATTTTTAGGAATGATAATAGAAAGTAAGCAAGGGATTTGTATGCTTTATTTTTGACTTATCATTCTTGAATGTCATGTAAAAGAAGAAAGTGCATTTCGATTTACACATCCAGAAAATGTGCATTTGGGATATAAATAGTGTATGGTTAAAAGCATATCGCAGACTAACTGTAGGTATGCTGGGCCATACAGGGAGATTCAGTGAGTGATATGGGAGGGGTACGAGAAGGGGGTAAAATGTCGTCGGGTGATGCGATGTGGTTAGATGCAAATTAAATGTGAGGTTTTTTGCTTCAGCTGTTGTGTGATGGAGATGGAAGGGTATTTCTGTTGTGTAAATGTTTACATTTAGATTTACAATGTTGGAAATCTGAGAAGGGGTAGTAAACATGTGGGATATGAGGGTCACGGTTGGGGAGGTGTGTTGTGTAAATGTTTAGATTTAGATTTACAATGTTGGAAATCTGAGAAGGGATAGTAAACATGTGGGATGTGAGGGTGTTAGGGAGGTGTGTTTATAAATAAGTCTTGATGTGTTTTTTGGTTGGGTTTTGCTAACAAATATTTTTAGTGATTGTTGTAGGGCAGGTCAGGTTTACAAATACTTTTGGTGAGTTATAGGGGTTGAGTTTGGTTTAGATCAAGGTGTTGGAATTTAATAGAAGAATGTGCTTTAGGGGCGCACCATTTGATTTTCAGGGAGGTGATGGAAGTTGAGGTCGGTCAATTTTTTTTTTATCACATATTTTTTTTTACCTTGAAGTAGTTGGGTTAAGGGTTTTTTTTTTCTCATCTTTGGGTAAAGATTTTTTTTTGCCGCCTTCGGTGGAGAAGTTTTTAAAAAACAAACAAACACATCCATCCCCCTGAGAATCAAATGGTGCGTCCCTTAGGTGATGTTTATCAGGGTCACAAAATGAATAGAGAATTTAAATGAGTTACAAATTTACAAATATGTATGTGCATTAATATGTTTGGTGCCATTTCAAAACTAATGATGTTTAAAACTACATAAATATCAAATTAAAGTTTATTTGAAATTGTCATAATTGTCCAGGTGGCACCAGAGTTTGGTTTGGGTAAGCGTGGAGCACCAAAACATTGTCTGATCTAAAGAATAGCAGAAGAGGTGCTAAAAGGGGTCTTAGTGGCCAGATATCTGTCTATCTGCCTATATGTGACCTGCAGTGGCAAAAGAGGATGCAGTTGTCGGCACCTACATGCTGCTCATTGTAGCAGATATACAATGGCTACATGTAGGAGAGGACAACTGCATCATTTTGCCGTGGTGGCCCACATGACAGTGAATGGCTCAATGGGATAGTTATATTTGAAAGATGTTTGTACATATTCACAATTAATTATGTATTGTGAAATTTTCACCTTAAGGCTCTGTCACACATCACCGTACCGTGTGAATATTGACTAATAACGTACACTGTTTTGTAATCGATTACATGTATTTTAATGACCAAACCAGTGTACGTTATTAGTTCGCTATTCGTACGTTTCGTGATGTGTGACAGAGCCTTTAGAGATGCATGTTAATTTAGTGTCACTCTAGGTTAAAATAGTATTTATAACCCCCCCCCCCCCC
>JXSR01S002275.1:0-11523 GCA_000969725.1 Ophiothrix spiculata
ATGTCGTTATTGTTTGCTGCCTCTGCTGTAGCTGCTGGGTTTGCAGAATCATTTGTGTTCAGTTGTTTTGTGGCTAGTTCTACGTCTAGTACTTTTGTGACTCTGTCGGCTGTAAATAGGAAGATAAGGTGGTTTTTTTTCAGTAATATGGCACAAATATTGCATTCTGAATATCAGTGAACAACAGATTTACAAAAACTCTTAAACATTGACCTGACTTTGATTTCATTCAAAACGTTACATTAAGCCCAAAAGAAATCAAATGAATATCGGAATGCAACACTGATTCAAGTCCATTGGATCAGTGTTGCATTGGAGTATTTTTTTAAGAAAAATAAAAAACTACATAGTGTGTCTGATGTTTAAGTTAATGCCATTTGGCTCACAGGGTAGGCTAATGAATCCAATTGCCACATGAAACATGATTTTTCTACAATATTTGCACATGCAAAGCTTTGCAGGAGGTCATTTAATACAGTGGACTTGAGTCATTGTTACATGTATTGTTTTATGTGCAAAAGAGGTGGGATCCGTCTGGGCTAAATATTTTGTGCGGTAATGTATTTGTACTTTATGTTCTGCTTGTATAAGCCAAATTTTATTGAAAACAATTATTAGAAAAACAGCAATTTCACGTATTTGCTGCATAAATTTTGCTTAAATCGTTTTTTCGACCGCCATTTTGAAATGAGTCTAACGATTTTTAAGTTGTCCATGTTTTCAGGCCATGTAGACAAAACCTACACCTAACACCAATTTTAAGGCGAAAGTTGGCCAGGAACATGGTTTTGACTACTTTTGATTCATTCAATAAAACTACATATATATGCAACATAAGTCCATGGAATTTGACAAATGTTGAATAAATAAAGGACTTTTTGGGGCAGTTGCGGTGTGGATTCATTTTAGTCTTTCATGCACAAGGTTGACCTGTCTATAAGAAAGTCCTTCTTGTGTTGTTGTTTTGTTGTTTTTTTTTGAAAAAATAGTGGACTTGGGTCAGTATTGGATTCTGGTATTCAAATGTTTCTTTGCCCCTTAATGAAGGAAATCAGAAGGGGCGTTAGGTCGATCCCTTTTTCAATGATGCAAAGCTCGCTACGTTTTTGTAAGCCCTGAGCAAAAATAAACAATCATTTCCACAATGTACACTGTAAGGTGATTTTGGATGCAAGATCCAGATTTGAGAAGCCCGCGGTAGACCGCTTTGATGAAACATACACATACGCTTAAATGCAGAGTACTGTACAACAGATCCGGATCTGATGGTCGTACAGTCATCTTCTAGATGAAAAGCAGCTTACAGAGATGCATATTGACCTTTTCATAATAGCCATTACGATGGGGACTAAATTCAAGATCAAGGGCTTACATCAGTTCCTATAAAACCAAATCCAAGCATTCAATTCAACCTTGAAAATGTGCAAGGGTCAAGTTTATTTCAAATAAATTCTACCACTTTTACTCACCTATTTTTTCAAATAATTCAATTACATTATCTCCTGTAAAGGCGCTAGTTTCTGTAAAAATTGCATCATGTTCTGCAGCAAATTGTTGCGCTTCCTCACGTGGAACTTCCCGTTCTTCTTCCATGTCGGCTTTATTTCCGACAACACACAGGACAATTTTGCGGCCATCGCTCGGGATGTGGTTCCTTACTGATGTGGTCCAATGGTCGGTTATACTTTGATATGTTCTCTGTTCAAATAGGTGAAATATGTGGACAATAAGGCAAAAAAAAAATTGATTGGCGTAACACAGAAAAAAAAATAGGGTGGGTAGGTCGGATTTTTTTTTTTTTATTTTTATTTTCTAAGTCTATGTTTCACATACAAGAACACAAAATATATGGCACATATACAAAAACATCTTCACTTTATCTGTAACACATCTTTTATTTGTCATTTTGAATGTCCTGCAAGCCATATATTGGCCTCCTATGAATTGATTCCCATCAAATTTGGGATTTGGAGGTTTTTTACCATGCTCAAAAAAATAAAAATATCTAGGGTCGGTGGTAAAATTAGGGTAGGTCGGGTTACGCCAATCAAACAATCTTGCAATAATCTACCACCAATTTGTTAGAGTTTCAAAGTAATAAGTCTTCATTTATGAGCTAGAAATTTGTGTCTACAATGGCTGCCATTTTTCATGAATTTGGATTACCATTGCACACTGTATACACAATTTCCAGTCTTGGGGCAGTGGTTCTTGAAATGGTTCACCCCGTGACTGCAATATATTATTATAGTTAAATTTAGCTTTTCTTGATCCATTTTGGGCTCTTTTTGTTGTGGTGTGAGGTTTGTTTACTACAAATGATTTGCATCTGAAGAAGTGATAATGAAAACATAGATTGTCCCTCTCGCCAATGGAAAAACAATGCATGTACATTAATGGATTCATGGTGCGTTCAGAGTCCATCGATTTCATCACTGCAACATCGCTCGACGTCTATCGATACACAGTCTTCAAAAGCTATAGCGCAATATGCGTAGAGTGTGTAAAGACTGTGTTTTGACAGACGTCGTGCGATGAAATCGCTATGAAATCGTTGGACTCTAAGTGCACCATTAGTCTTTATTTGACACGCCTTTTTTTACCATGATTAACCTCGGCACAAGAACAAAACTGAATAATAATAATAAATAAATAACTAGTGTCTTTGTAAGTCCGAAAATATCTCTCAATATCTAAAAGTTACACAATTTAACAGTCATGCAGGGGCATAAACATTGCTTGCGTGACATTTTAATGTTTGTCATCGCAATTAACACTTCTGATTATAATCATTTAAACTCATGTCACTGTGTGATACAGTCGCATGTAAAAATTGGTGCATTTGTTTTTATCGAGTTTGAACTTATATTCAGAAAAATATGGGCTTAAATTTGACATCAAGAAATATACTACTTCCAGATGAGCCTTGGGGGATGAGAATATGATCAGATCCTACATCTATTAAGCTAAAGATTTGTTCTATATGAATCTGCAATAAAACAAAATTGACCAGGGCCGACTTTATTGGAGGTTTGTGGAAGATTGGCCATGCTATATATATAAATCTTGAAGTATGCAACAAGCAGCCGATTAGCGGACAAAAACCTATATGACCATACGGGGAAATAGATTAGTCCGTATTTTTCGAATCATTACATTGTACCCAATCATGCTGAATATTCAATGAACTTGTGATCAATGTTTGTCTATGTGTTAGCAACAAAATTTTAAGAACAAATTGTGAAGAAGTCATGTATGGGAAATATTAATGCGCAGTGATTTATTCAATGAACTTATGATCAATGTTTGTCTATGTGTTAGCAACAAAATTAGCCAAAGTAATGACAAATTGTTAAGAAGTCATGTAAGAAAATATTAATGCGCAGTGATTTGGTCTTAATCAATAAGCCCTTTTCAAAACACGACTTTCTGAGAATTCCCGAAGCCGATTTTACTCTTTCCAGCAATTGCCGACAGAAAAATGTGACTCACTAACACAATACCCAGAATGTTACATCCAAGTTCATGTTAACTTACTGCGTACAAATTTGAACTTGTAATTAGGGTTAGCACTAATGAGTCACTTTTAGTGTGATCGCCCTGGTGTGACTTGAAATCTAAATGGAAATTTCACTCTTTGTGTCAGTGAGCATATGGTACCACCAGCCAAAGGTTGTTCAGAATTAGTGCATTTAATAATGTATGAGTCTGGTCATATTTAGTTTTCACTTTTATTGCACTGAAAATGCGAGAACATTTTCGGAAAATTTTGTTTACAAAATCGTGCATACTAATGACTTGTACGTATTTGGTTCAAAAAATAGCCACGCGATCGACGTTCCGGAGATTTCCGAATGGATTTTGAAAAGGTCTATTCCTAATCAATCATTACAAGTCTCTTACATAATAAAAAAACACCAGTTCACAGTATTGTAGAATACAAGGGATACGCTGTGGATCTCGTAACAGAGTCTGATTGCTTGTTGCATACTTCAACGTTTATAGAGCATAGGTTACATCAGTCACTTACTCTGTCTGTTACACTATACACTAATAGTGCAGCTCTTATTCCTCTATAGTACACTGGTGCAAAAAAACGAAACTGGAATCAAACAAAAATACATAATAGAACACAATATTAAAGTATAGATTAATAAATGTGTCTTACATCAAAATATGTGGAACTGTAATTGTTATATAATGCACCATGTGCTGAAATTAATAGGTCCATAACAAGAAGAGAGACGAGGGGGTCTTCCCTCCACCCTTATTGATCAAATACTAAAATTTACCCAAAAACTCCAAAAGAACTCTCCAAACTCCTGCAAAATTTAATTTTTGAGTGATGAAAATGATTTTGAAGGGATCTGAAGGGAAAACTAACAAAACCATCTAAAAACCATTACACATTTTTGAAATGGGTGAAATCTTTTTGTCGGGATCAACCAAAATTAATCAAATTTTGAAATTCAGTCGCCACAAATTTTTCAAAATTGTGGGCGTTAAAGCTGGAGTTATCACTGCTCAGAAGATGAATCAAAGTGAGGTGGACACCAGCAAGGAGAAATTACTTTTTGAATAAGGTCCAGAATTTCCCGCTGCCCCTTGATTTCATATTCATACCATGGTGCAGCATGAAATTCTTGATCTCACACATCTTTCTGAATAAGGTCAAGAATTTCAAAATGCCACTTGATTTCATATTCATACCATGGCATGGCATGAAATTCTTGACCTCACATATCTTTCTGAATAAGGTCAAAAATTTCACACAGCCCCTTGATTTCATATTCATACCATGGCAGGGCATGAAATTCTTGACCTCGCATATTTTTCTGATTAAGGTCAAGAATTTCACGCTGCCCCTTGATTTCATATTCATACCATGGTGTGGTGTAAAATTCTTGACCTCACACTTCTTTGTGAATAAGTTCAAGAATTTCATACCGCCCCTTTATTTCATATTCATACCATGGTGCATCGTGAAATTCTCGACCTCACACATCTTTGTGAATAAGGTCAAGAATTTGACGCTGCCCCTTGATTTCATATTCATAGCATGGTGCGGTGTAAAATTCTTGACCTCACATATCTTTCTGAATAAGGTCAAGAATTTCACGCTGCCCCTTGATTTCATATTCATACCATGGTGCGGCGTGAAATTCTTGACCTCGCACATCTTTCTGAATAAGGTCAAGAATTTCACACCGCCCCTTGATTTCATATTCATACCATGGCATGGCGTGAAATACTTGACCTCACATATCTTTCTGAATAAGGTCAAGAATTTCACACCGCCCCTTAATTTCATATTCATACCATGGCATGGCATGAAATTCTTGACCTTACACTTCTTTCTGAATAAGATCAAGAATTTCACACCGCCACTTGATTTCATATTCATACCATGGCACGGCGTGAAATTTTTGACCTCGCACTTCTTAGTGAATAAGGTCAAGAATTTCACACCGCCACTTGATTTCATATTCATACCATGGCATGGCGTGAAATTCTTTATCTCACACGTCTTTCTGAACATCATCATCTTTCTGAACAAGGTCAAGAATTTCACCCCGCCCTTTGATTTCATATTCATACCATGATGCGACATGAAATTCTTGACCTCACATATCTTTCTAAATAAGGTCAAGAACCCGGGGTCAAGAATTTCACGCTGCCCCATGATTTCATATTCATACATGTATGGCGTGAAATTCTTGACCTAACACATCTTTCTGAATAACTAAAACTAAATTCAGACTTGACGCAAATGCACCCAGCATTTGTAGATGGGGGATATGAGCAGTTCCAATAGATTGATATCAAAATGCAACACCACTTGCGCCAACACAACTCAAGTTGAGAACAGCTGAACTTTCCATTGCATTTTCATGTCACCGGCTGCCCCAGTCCATTTGCATTTTTAGTGTGAATGAATTTGTGGTGCTGTTGCAGTGAAAATTCTTGTAAAAACAATGCCATGTGTTTCAAGTATGAATTCAACTTAATTTGTCCCAAAGTTTCACTTACAATCCTCTTACACTCGATAATGTAGAAAAAAAAGTAACTTACTCTTTCTTGCCCTGGTGTGTCCCATACAACAAATTTGTGTTTCTGTCCATCTACGGTGACAAACACTGTAGCAAATATGGCCCTAAACAAATAAAAGAACAAGCATTATGCAAGTCATTAATCAAAAATGCAAAATGTGTTTTTTTTTTAATATATATATATATTTACTTTTATAGAAGCTAAGGTGCAAAATTCTGTGTCATTCCCCAAAAAAACTAAGATGGTTATAAATCTCAAAAAGAAAATATTTTGCCAATTTAAAACCCTTGCATGCTAAAGTGCAACAGATTTGATATTTGTGGAAAGAAAATCTTACTGAAGCAAAATTTCCTAAGTGTTTTAAAGAGCGTTTTCCAATTTTACTGTATTCAGAAATATCAAAATAAAATATATGTAAATGTGGTAATTTTTGGTAAAAGTTGTTGGTTAAATGCCTTGTGCAACATGAAACGAACTTGATTCTTTTTTTTTTATCCTGACATTTAGTATTAGACAACATCATACACATATTCAAAAGTAGATCCAATAGCAGTACACCAAAAATCAAGAACTTAGGGATGCGATCACATAGAAGTATACACATTGGTATACGGTATACGATATTTAATTGCTATACGCTCCTGGTGAGGCACTCATGTGTAAAATGATGAGGATATAATCAAGTCAATTTCAAATATGAGTGCCTCCCCATGAGCGTATAGCGAATACCGTATACTTCTATGTGATCGCAACCTTAAAGGTCCCATGAAATAAAAAATCAAGTTTGTTTTAAAATGAAGCTTAGGGGCCATTGAATACAAAACAATATAGTTCATTATCATTTGGGGTTTTGTTTTAAGGAAAACAAATAATAATGATGCAACTTGTGACAAGTCTAGCAGGAGGGTTCAATATTATACACCACTTTCTACGTCAGGCACCACTTTTAACGTCATAAGCGGTAATTGTTCAGAGTATTGGTCTATCAGTGTATCGGTCTATCAGTGTATCGGTGAATAGAATGAATAGAAAATTCAAGGTGACTGGTTTGAATCTATTCATGGTATACTTACTGATCAGATTGATAAATCAATATCACCACTAATGGTGCGATTTTTTATGTGTTCTTTTTTCGGGCCCTGTTTTTTGCAGTGGAATGTCCCACAGAGACTTGTATAAGGATAATCGTCCTATTTTGTAGGCCCTTTAAGCAACACCACTGATGTTACAACAAGGTCAAAATTTACTATCTCAGTTTAACAGTTATAGTAGCTCTTGAGAAGAGCCCAAGTTGTTAGCACCAAACCATGATCAGAATTGGTCAGTCAGCATGAATTGATAACAGGCTGTGGCGCCTCGCTGCTTAGTCACTATTTTTTTGGTTTGATCACTGGATTTTGGTTGGCCACTGAAATTACTAGACAGTCAATCAATCAATCACTAAAATCAAAACATTGTTCAAAGGCGCCTTGGCACAAGGAAATAACTACTGTCCATACGCTACATTAAAAAGATGAGATTTCAACAGTCTTCTAAACATTGTGATAGAGTTTGCATTCCGGATGTTGGCAGGGAGTTGATTCCAAATATGAGGAGCATAACTTGAGAAAGAACGTGCGGCGAAAGTGACATGAGAAGTCCTTGGTTCAAATAGAAGAGCTGCTGAAGAAGAACGTAGAGGTAAGATCTGGGCAAGATTTAAGTTATAGCTGTGATAAAGAATTTAGATTTTATCAGGTTATAGAAATCTTACCCGGTTGTTGTGAGTGCATTAATAGAAAAAGTACTGTCTTTGATCCTTGTCAGAATGCTGGACTTGCCAACCCCCATATCCTGAAACAGAAAAATGCATATTATATCTTATTAAAGATATTTAAGCAAAAGTGTTTTTAAGAAAGTTTTTTTTTTTTTCGATTAGCACAGCGGTAGTTCCCTCGCTTTAGACCAATGAGGTCCAGGGTACGATTCCCAGCCCAGCGCTTTATGTGCATTTTTTCAGTCCATCCTTGCTTCCTCAGGTTTTGTCTGGTTACTCCCTATTACTATTACTTCCTCCTCCTGCATTCAAAAACTGGATTTAAAAATATCTTGGAGCCCAGTTGAAGATAAACTTCCTTATAGCTTACATGTACTTGGTACCAAGTACCAAGTTGGGTTTCCTTGGTAAAAGCTTAAATAAGATGAAAATTTTAAGCCTGAAATGAGCAATTTTATTTGCACTGCTTATATACAATACTTGAGCTTTGCTTACAACAAGGATATTGTCACGTAACAGGTAGCATGGCATGAACGGACTGTGACCTGATAAGGGTGGCGAGGCAAAAACAATCTTATTTCGATGGCGCTTACGGAAGTGGATTCTGGTGCAAAAATAACCAATTTAATTTAATTAAGAAACCTTAATATATTTTTATTGAAAGGAAACTAAAAAGAATAAACAAGTGACGAATGAACTTCTTGGATTAATAACTCTATTAAAATTCTATATACCGGTACAACAAATAAACACTTGAATCATTAACACTAAATTCAATCAATACAATTGTGACCTTATTATTGCTCATGTCAACTCTTACAACAATTAAGTTATTACTTTACTGAATGAACTGCAAAAATTCAGTAATAAATACCAAGTTTACTTAAACATGGAAGCTTACTTGGCCAAAAAATAAATGAAAATTTCATTACTGAATGAATTACAAAGTTTTAAGTAATTGCCAAATTTCCTACAAGTGTAGGCTTAATTGACCAAAAATAAATTAAAATTACATTACTGAATGAATTACAAAGTTTCAGTAACAATTGCCAAATTTCCTACAAGTGTAGGCTTAATTGACCAAATATAAATTAAAATTATGTTAATGAATGAATTACAAGTTTCAGTAACAATTGCCAAATTTCCCACTGGCATATTTTTCCCAAGTGCTGAGAGAGATCAGCACCCATATCGAGGTTAAGTATGGAATCATCATTGTGATTGATCACGTATACCTCTGCATGTCAATTAGTCCCAGTGCATTAATACGTGATGCCATATTTGGCCTCGTTATGAGTGCCGATATCCCTCAGCGAGGAAACCAATTATAGAAATGGTCTACAAACTAAATGAAAGTATTTCTGCATGATATTGGTGTTTTGCGACCTCTGAATGTCAACCTTTTTACATGATATATCAGGAAAACGTTGCCTCTTCGGGGCAACTGTTGGTGGCAAAAAGTATTGTGAATTTTAAGAATTAATAAGGCCAAAAAAAAAGTTGTTGTGTTGCGCTAAGCGACAGACCCTAGTCAAATAGGGTCGAAAAGCACCCAATGTTGCTAAGATTGGGTGTTTTTTGAGAAAATGTTTTGAAAATAATGGAAAATGCACCTAAATTTGGCACTTTAGGTGCTTTTTAAAAAATAATGATAATAATAAAATAATTTCCGACCGACCAACTCAATTTTTCAGAAATTCCACTTGAGGGCAACACAACAATTATTTCTTTTTTGGCCTTTAAAAAACATCTTGCTTTATTTTCTTTCAATGCTACTTACTCCCACCAGACAAACTTTCCATTCCTTGTAGTCTGGCGTGGTCTTTGGTTCCTGTTGTTCATCTGGTTCCTCATCCATGATTCAACTAAAATTGATTAGATGAACATAACAAGAGCTGGAAAGAAATAGGACAATTCGTCATGTAAATGCAAGAAAGTCATATCTGCAATGGCTGCCATATGTTCATTTAACACCCTGTAACTAGAATGTGGTAAAACCCTCTTAGTCTTAATCTAAAAATATAATAAGATTTGGCATATTGTTTTGCAAAAGATAATTCTTTTGGACAAAAATGAGATTTCAGAACCATTTAAGACAGGTGTATTCATACCTTTACGATGTATGACCTGTCCATTCCCTAAATACCCAACCCAGGAATCCTGCAAGAATCCTGCAAGAATCCTGCATGATGCTATGGTCACATATAAGCCACAGGAAGCCACAGGAAGCCACAACCCCGCAACGCCAGTATGACCTCGGTGTGATACCAGTGAATGCTGCATTTCCCGGTCGGTTACCAGTCAGACGCCAGTGGTTATGGGACCATAACTGAAGACATTGTATACAAGCTGCAAGGTTTTAATTAGGAATTAAATTCTTGCGGCAAGCTTCCGGCGTCTTTATGGCTCACGGACACCGGCCGTTGTCCAATCAGCATCCGCTGAATTGATGCTGTAAACACATTGTAACCTTGCCGCAATGTTATGAATCTTGGCTCATTGAGCACCCAGGAAGGAGCGATGCACTTAAACAATGAATATATTGACAACTCATGCCTTTGAACTGCTTTGAATCAATAATAAACCCAATAGTATCTAATACAACCACACTCAGTGAAGCAGTTAAAATCAATAAGGAGAGCTCCCTTTATACAGGATTTTGAAGTAGAAAAACAAAAGAATTTTTTGAGCAAGGAGGTGCCTGCCTTCCTGCAGGGTTCTTGCAGGATTCTTTGGTACCCCAGTTTAGGGACTCAGAGCCCTATTAAAGATATATGACACACGGTCACACATTTTGTGACCGACCATTCAGCATGGGCCTCAGGTCAGAATTGTTCATTTTGAGCTGCAATACAAAATACACACACACTAGGAGATTGAATTTGGTTGTATATGACCATTTTGATGTCATATATACATAAATTTTCACTTTAAAGTCCTTTTTATCCATTAAATCAAAATTGCTCCACGGTTCGTAAGTAACGTTAAGCCATTAATCCCTTGAGCGAATGTTCCTTCTTTGGGGACTGCATATAGTGTGTACTTGATGAGTCTGTCATCCTATTTCGTAGCCCCTTTAAGAAACCCTAGGATCCCTTATGAGGAGCTTGAACCTAAACCCTAGGATCCCTTATGAGGGGCTTGAACCTAAACCCTAGGATCCCACCATTTCCATCAAATTATAAGAATCTTAACCACTTCAATCCCATGCAGATAGCCACTCAATTCTATTAGTGGCGGCAGCGGCAGTGATTATCCCAAAGAACCTGTCACTCAATTTAATTTGAGATCCATTAGGTGCTAAGAAAATCTAGGATCCCACTGCTGCCACCAGATCCTAATCACTATAATCCCATACAGTCATCCACTCAATTCAATCTAATCTGGGAAGAGAATTACAACCTAGATGTTCAAAAATTGCTGAGTCACCATGGACCTCAGTCACCATGGATCATTATTATACCATATTAGTATGTCACTCAGCTCAATGAGAGATCAAGCTAAGAGTTACAAAACCATAGGATCCCACCGCTGCCACCCACTTATAACCAATCGAGCATTGCCATTCCCACTTTATACAAATGTACAAGTCAGTCAATTATCATGAAGAATATACCAATACTGAACAAATTCACAAATTCTTTATCTTGCACTAAACTAGGCATCATGGACAATGTAACATCTAAAGTGTGGGGCCCTATAATTGTTTAAATGCA
>JXSR01S002282.1:42608-61002 GCA_000969725.1 Ophiothrix spiculata
GGGGGGGGGGGGGGGGATAACTGAATTTTGTGTCCGAGTAACCACCCGAGTTCCGCAGGTTCCGAAGGTGACAGTGATGACCCTACGTGAGAACCAAAAATTGGCAAAAATGAGTGAAACGATACCCTGAGACCATAAATCTGTCATATCTATTTGAATGGATATCCTATCCGAGACCATACCTTTTCAGATGAATACCCTATCTGAGACTGCACGCAAATGTGGCGAAAAATGTATTACAAGAAATCATAGGTAAAATGTAACTGTGCACCATTTGAACGCTTTTAAGAAGTGATCTTAGGTATACTATTTGAAACTTTTATTGATAATTTCAGTGGCGTAACCAGGTTTTCGAAAGTGTGTGTGGGGCACAATAAGAAGACGAACCGACAGAATTGTATTGATCATCATTGAGGGAATAACGGGTGGGGTCTAGGGGCGGCCTTAGGCCCCTGGTGGGGGTCCATGGCGAAGCTCCCGGAAGCTCCAGGGTTTTAGCTATTGACACACTGGAGGAAGGTTAATTGAAACATTTTGGATTTATGTAGTTATAATAGTGCCAAAATGCTATGATACCAGGTCGATTTTGATACCTATATTGTAAGTCTCGAAACCTGCCCGGGTCTCACCTTTTTGGTAACGCTGGTGGTTACCCGGTCAGAATACCAAGTTACTCCCGGGGGGTGGATGTAATTACCTTTATTGCAGTGGGCCTATTACCTTTCAATAGTTTGGACGCACTGGTGTGCATTCTGTCAATTTGATGTATATGCTCAACTTGACAACACTATTGGACACTAGCAAAACATATCTTTCTCCGGTTCATACTTTTTATTCGATGCCGAATATATTTTGACGTCACAAATATACATTCGGTACTGAAATGACAGTATGAATCCACCTTTAGACCATCATTTGGGGATGATCAAAGGAGTTTTCAAAGGTTTATCATTCTCATACCCTCCAAAATGAGACCAAATTTGTCACCGCATCTTCTTTTCCCAACTTTTTTGTTTCTTGATAACTTACCCAGAATAAATGACATGTGCCACTCAACAACTTTTCTTCAGCAGGAAAAGAGTTAATATAACTCCATCTAATGAACTGCAAGTGAGATGTAAACACTTGTTACCGTGGTAATGACTCCGCATCACCACTTGCCTCCTAATCAAATACAATTTATACAAATTAGCCAATCAACTGTAAAACAGATACATCAATATTGTAGCTACCATAACTATGTTTCTTCTTTAAACACTTGCGAATCGGTTGAATTGACGCAAAACATGAATCTGGTCAAAATAAGAAATAAAAAGTAAAAGGAGTTTTTCTAAGAACAAGAATGGACATGCCTGGTTCCTCTTTTAATGTTTTCTCTTAAATTTTATTCACTGTGATCACATCTAAAAAAAGGACCAGGTGACATATGAGAAGTTCATCATTTTTGGTAACACATCATTGGGTTTTGATTTTCCAGAGAAAAAATGCATTCTTTTAATGGATTTGTGGACAAAGAAGTGTGTTTTTTCAGAGTTCTCACCCAAAATGTGGTCCAGTAATGATTTTGAAGTGTTAATAGATTATATACAGGGTGTCCCAATAAAAATGCATCACTTTTATTTTTGACCATATCTCAGGAACTAATAAACAAAACTTAAAACTTATTTCATAATAATATTTAGTATAGTTTAGTCTTTCATCGGTGAAATTTTAAACAAAATCCGTCGAGCCGTTCTTGAGAAAAGTAGAATTTTGTAAGAAGACCCAATTTTATCCCATTCCAATGGAGTTAATTACAACAGTAACTCATATTTCCAACTATCATCGATCTGACATGACCATCTTACCACAGTAGTGGGACTACTCTAAATGAAAAACTCATTTTATTCATTGATAAACACCCTCACATAAAAGCAACTACAAAACAACAGTCACAACAACAACAAAAGCAACAACAACAACAGAAAATTTAGAATTTGAATAAACCTGATCAAAACTTGCAAGCTTGTTTGATCACACTCAACTCACATCATCGTCCGGGATGTAGAGCGTATCATTGGACCAGGATCATGATGATAAGAACACAAAGGTACCTGAAAACTGATTGTGGACATGTGAAAGGCAGAGTTGCTTGAAAGTAACTTGAAATTGTACAAAATCACGAGGAAGTTAATAATTCGTTATTTTGATTTGAATATGTTGACATTGTTATATATTTAACTTGATTTCTCTGTGCAGTTCCAAGTGACAATCATAAAGATTTACTTTTTTTATGAAAAAGCTCTACACGTAGAAGATACAAAATATTTTTGAAATAGACTTTGCATTAAAGGAAATCTGTGCCTTGGTTAAGTTTGCTTGCGAAACCGTGAACTGTTTTCACAACTCTGCAAAACAGCAAAACCTACCAATTGAATTACGGTACTACTTTCAGTGCCGAAAAAGATATCAAAATTATGTTTTAATATCTGTGCCATATTTTGTGATATCTAGGTGTCTGTTTTGCAGGCTTAAAATAAATTGATCCATAGTAACCAAAGATGTGCTTTATTAACATGATAAACATAAGTTACTGCGGTAAACCCCATTGGAATGGAGTAAAATCGAGTCCTCTTACAAAATTCTTGTTTTCTCAAGAACGGCTGGACGGATTTTGCTCAATTTTTTCTTGATTAAAGACTACACTATACTAAGTGGTATTATGATGAAAGTTTTTATTTTCAATTATTGGTTCCTGAGATATGATCAAAATAAAAAGTGATGCATTTTTATTGGGACACCCTGTACATACATACAAACACAGATGTTGCAGACTCACATCAGTGAGAAACAGGACGACAAGTTTGGACAAATGCTCTAAGGTAAAACTTGTAATAGAAGTTTTTAAGTTGTTTAGTTTTAAAATCAACTATCTGGCAAGATTTTTAAAAAGGGCACATGTTTTCCTCATACTTAATAACTGAGTATCTCACACCTACGATTGTAGCAAGGCAAAATGCATCTTCCAATTCTTAGACAAAAAAGTTTGCCAAAGAGTCCAAGAAGGTCCACAAAATATCTTCAAAATGTAATTTAACCTTCATGAAGTGTGTTTTTAAGTATAAATACTACATAGAAAACATTAAACATACAACCATAATGAAAATATTATATCCAAAAGGTCCACATTTTAAAAATCCCAAACCCACCAGACAAAGTCCTGGCTACAGGCATGCTCACACCTTAAGTTTTGTTATCATTTTTAAGGTATCAAGTATATTTTTTGATGGTTTGAAAACATCAGTATTGATTGTACTAAATTGTCTTTCTCTGGAACATGTTGCAAATGACAATTGAATGTTGTAAATATAGAAAGACTTAATACTCAATAATGCAAAAATCTTTGGTCTGTAAAAAGAGTTAAAAACTGAACTCGCTCATCTTTTGTCTCGTACATGTCAATATCATTTCTCATCAAAATCACACAGGTTTGTAAAGAAAAGAGTTAAAAGAATGAACTTTTTAATCTTTTGTTTGCAACATTATTCCCATCAAAATCATACTGTTTTGTAAAGATCACCTTATTGAGAAAAAATGAAACATCAATATTTTGTGATAGTGACACTGTGTCATTTTACCCCACTGGGGCATTTTTCTTATCTAACCCATCATCTCTGTATAGTCATCTTACCTTTTTATCCCATCCAAATCAATCGCTGAGCAAATCAAGGGAGGGGGCACTCTGGTACCACTCAATAAGCATGAATGACTATAAAACTTCAAAAGAAACTTTAAATGATATATCATATTGATGTTTTCAAAACATACATAGATATGATTTGCAAAGTTGAGAAAAAAGGCCTTTCTAAAGCAACAAATGAGCTAAATTTCTCCTGGATGCAAAAGATTATTAAGGGGAGACATTTTTAAACCTCTTTCAATCAAACAGTAAATTAAGCAGCACACTTGTATAAGCATGAATGACTGTAAAACATCAAAGAAACTTTAAATGAGATATCATATAGATGTTTTCAAAATATACCTAGATATGATTTGCAAAGTTGAGAAAAAAGGCCTTTCTAAAGCAACAAATGAGCTAAATTTCTCCTGGATGCGAAAGATTATCAAAAATTTCTTATTATAAAGGGAGACTTTTAAACCACTTTCAACCAAATAGTAAATTATGCAGCACACTTGTACGTAAATGCTTTCATACACTTTCTCAATTCTGAGATAATAGCAGAAGCACTTTGATGCTCTTGTACTCCCAAGATTCCTCCTGAATGTATCCCCATCCCACCCCACCTGGTCGATGAAAGATTACCAACCTATAACATACCTTGTCATACCATGACATGCCTTAGAGCATGTTATCAGGTAATTGGTGCAATATTTATTTAAATGATTTTCGAGGTGTTGTGCCCATTATTTTCAGGATAAAAAAGTACATATTTTGTCCAATTTGTGATATGTGTATCATTTGAGTGACAATAGCTTTTGGGCAGAAATGGTTTTATACAAATTGGAATGGAGGTTTATGTGGATATCAGAATGATTATTAAGGTTGTCAGGACAGAGCCCACTGGGCATGCGTGTGTAGGAATATTTGATGATATGATAAAAATCTTATTAAGAGAATTGTAAAAATATGTTGTTGCTGGGTCAGCTGCTTCAGAATTCCTATTGGATGAAATATGTTTCACATCATTCCAAAAGTTTCTTTCTCAAGATTTTTGCATCATTTAAAATCAGTAAAAGCCATGTTCCTGGTATCAAGTGTTAGCAGTAAAAGATGTGACCATGCTATCAGCAGTAGATAGCTATATAAAAATCAGTGTAAAAACATGACCCTGCTATCGTAAATAGTGTTCATTTGATTGACGGATGGATTGATTGATTGAATTCATTTGTTAAAAACATCTTAATTGTAAATATACAATGTAAATCTGCACATTAAAATACTACAAACTATAATATAAAAAAGTCTGTTTCACAGATGAAACTTTTAGCTTTATTGTGATCTATTGCCCTTCAATGAGATACGTCCTCTGATTTCAAAATGCTTGGACTTTTTTAAGATTGCTACATATAGGAATATCAAAAAAGAAATGGTGACTTTGATAATTCATATGTGCATGGATCAAAATCCAAGGTCACCAGCTGAAACCTGACAAGGATGGAGAGGATTGATAGGAGTTCATGCAGGATCAGTTTACTGGAGTCTACTAGAAGAAACTGATACTGTGTACAAAATCTCATGTGTTGCAGAGTATGATGCAAATGTTCAGCTGTAGGGTTGCCATTTGACTTTATCACTTGTCTTGTCCAATTTCTTCTTCGTCTCCTTTATTCATATTGTTGAAGTACCAATATGTAGAGAAGTGTTTCTTTACTTATAGATTATCTCACCAAAATTAACACAGTATTGTAACACAACTTTTGAAATTTGACAAATTTAAAACTTTCTGAAATTTTGATGAGGACCTGGCGTGTACAATTGTATATTGATCCCCTTTCTTTAACTTGTCAAGTTCCTTGGTACTAATAATTCCTTTGACCTAACCCATAAAGTGACACATGCGAGCCGATCAGCTGAGCCGCCTTGTCCAGAGACTTGACTGATGGATTTTGCTCTGTAGAAAGAAGATGAGGACTCATTCAGAGCTACTTTAACTTTAATACTGCAGTTCATTGCATGAAACTGTTGAATTTCTTTTCTTGCTTGCTTTTCTCTTGCCCTCTGTTGATAAAGTTATTATAAAAAAAAACATTCTGTTTCTGGTAAATGTAACAATTTTTTGCATACAATAAATGACTAATTTTTCTAGTCATGATTTTAAAAATGTGATTCATTCAGCATGACTAAATCATTTGAAACAATGTGATTTGTGTGCATGAGGACGTTAGTGGACCAACTTAGTCCTATAGGCTATGTCAAAAAGGTGCAAAATTACTAGTAGTGGAAACATTACTATATAGGCATAACAGTATTTCACTTGTAATTGTTTTGTGTGAATGGAAAATTATGTGGTAGCAATTAAGATTCGATACAACTGCTGTTGAAATTCTGCAATTCAAAATGAACCTTTCTAATCTTTATCTCTAATTTGTGTATGTCATTCAGTCCTTTTACAAAATGATACCTATTAATGTTATGATAACTTAATTTCCTGATTTATGTATGTGATTTTTATATGATTTGAGTTTTATAAGGTAAAAATAGGACCATGTTATGTAAGTCTCAGCAAAATTTGTGGCACTTCACTTAGGAAATGTTTTATTCACCATTAATTGCTCTCATTAAGATTTCAAGACACCAGAATGCACGTAATTAGTCTTTTTGAATTAATTATACCACTAAATACTTGTTAATTGATTACAGTTATTGTTTGATAAATATGATTTTTTTTTCTCTCACTTAAATTATTCTTTGTTCCATTCCAAGGTCATATTCAAATCATAATAAGCGGCTTTAAGTTCCGCTGAATTCACCTGAACGCTTTTCAAATCTTGCGTTTATACAGCTCTTGCACGAACATGCAGAATTCAGCATGCTGTCACTTGTTTTTGTATTTCTTTACGGATTTTGAAAAATTTGTTCAAAATTCAAAATCAATACAGTGAAATATATAACAATCGTGAACTGCCCACTTGTTTAGCATGTTTCAACATGAATAATGATTTTAAAAGTTTGCTACAATTTTAAACCATAATGATATTGAATTTTTTTCTTTTGAAAATTTAATCTGTTTTATGCGAGCATCATTGGTCATGCAGCTTTGAATTTGATTATGATTTATATTGATTGGTGCGTGTGTAATTACGTTATAAACCTCAACACATGTTTTTTACTGTTGTCATGTATATACATGTTGCTTGTAGGCATGTGCACATGTATTTGCCTTGAAATTGTTTCCCGCAACATCATTTTTAAAACTTGATTTAATTGCCATCACCTTATGGGCAAACTGACAAGGTTTGTGACTATCGGGGTTTAGGATTGATAGTTACCCATTCCAGTTATTCTAGTTCTTATGGACTGTGTGTCCCACAGCTGAAATAGGGTATGCTATTCCGCAAATAAAACGGGTCTGTTAACCCAAATATGAAATGGTATCAGCTATAGTCCTAACCCTAACCCCACTGAATCTCACAATATCCCATTCCACAAAGTTAAGAAATTCACCTAATTCCAAATACGTCATAGACCCAAGTTAACTATGATCACGAAATCGCTGCCATGGCAGCGCCTGCTCAGTGGCTTGACATAGTGATAATTGGACCTGGAAGCGGGGGGTCCCGGGTTCGATTCCAGGGGGGAACCCGTGATTTTTGACTTGCAAATTTCTGAGGAGATAGTTTTTAAACGAAGAAGTGGTCAAAAGTGTTAGGGTTAGGATAAGTAACAGTTTGCTTGTTTAGATTAAACTTTTGGACTTATACAGTGTAGTTTACAGGTCTTCAGTACTAAGGGCTACCAGGCGGGGGAAATGCGAATTTGTGGACTAATTTGTAAGCAAAATAATGTTTAAATTTGTAAAGTTCAACTAATATACCCTTTGTAGCAGACCTATTCGTTGACAAAAAATTTCGTATTTTTGATCAGATTGAGAAGAGTGCAGAAAAAAATCAATTAGTAGATCAAATTGCAAATTGTCTGCTTAAAGGTTTAGTGAGGAACTTTGTTAAAAGTAACATTTTTCTTTTAAAATGGAAACAATCTTAATCTTAATCTTGATGATGAGCTTATGAATATTTTATTGGTTTCCAATCCATGTTTTGATAATTTTAATGATGTACGCACATCCAAGATAATTAATTGAAATATACACTCGTTGTTATGATTCTTGTGGTACAATTTGCTATTATGCCTCATGTAGCATTGAAAGTATGCCTGGTTTTGTCATTTCCAATATATAAACCACAGTAAAGTAACATTATTTGATTGTAACAAAGATTTTTTCCTTAATGGAACCAACATTAATCCTTGAAAAAACATCTAAACTCTAAGCAAGTCTCACTCTGTAATTCATTAAACCTAAGGCCCGTATTCCAGAAAGATGTTTAGCTAAACCATTGTTTAAATGAGCATCAACTGTCCAGGAATGATAGCATCATTGCAGCTTTCAAGCAGAACAGTTCAATGAGTCGTGCTGTTGACGAGAAATAAAACCTTGATTTAGCTAAACACCTTTCTGGAATACGGGCCTAAATGTCTATCGTTGACAGACTTTATCTTGGTTTGTATGTTGAAGGACAGACTTCCTTGAATCCATCTTATTTATCTTATGAATGATCTGAAATAAATGAATTTGGTCCAAAAACATTGTAAACGACCGGTCGTTAGTGCGATGCATCAGTGATGCGTTGTGACCATACTTTATCAACCCTCATTTCCCCCATCTATTGGGAAATTAAAAAAAAGTTTTTCCTGGAATTCAAACTTAACTTCTGCCATCCAGATCTCAGTGTTCACCTGTGGCAAGTTGCTCAATGGAGCTTGCCTCAAAAGTATTTTTGTGCTCATGTATTCTGCTACCTTTTCGGTATGACTTACTTTGACAAAGGGTGATTTCTGTATTTCTTATGTATTTTTGCAAGTTGGACTGAGGGCAGTTAAGGATCAATTTATCAATTACAATCTGTTGCTTAGTACATCATATCCTAAATTAATATTTTGAAATGGATCATTAATGTCTTATCAAGCTTATTTAGTAGGCTATCCTGTCAATGCTGATAATATTTCACTATATCAATTATTCCATCCGTTCATTTTAATTCTGGTAAAAGCTTTTTTCCTTCAAATCATATCAAAATTTCCAATTAGAGATATGCATGTTTGTACATGTTAAATATTGTTTTTCTTATATGTTTCTGTTAAATAAATTAAAGCGTAACTGGGTCCGGTGGTACCTTACGCCCTATTGATTCCAATATGCGTACGTTTGAACTCCAGTAAACAGTTGGCCTTTAATACCTATTAAACTTTGATTTGGTTAGCTAAAAATTACACACCACTGGTTAACAAACCAAAAATTTCTTGTTTTATTTTTGTGGGTATGAAAAAAAAAAGCAGGCAGTGAAAAGCTTTTGTTGTATGTTTGGGTGGAGTTTCAGTTTGTTCGGTTGGTGTATAAATCAGCAAACTATCAGTTTCTTAGATGTTGCTTTAAAAGTAATGTGCACTTATGTACACTTATTCGCTTCCCATCACAGCTCCTCAATATCACCTTGGTAGATAAAGCAAATCAGATAATGACTAGCCCAAAGATACCTCCATTTGGACAAAAGTAGAACTACTCCCACTAGATTTGGACATAAGTAGTGCTAAAACTCATTATATCTATCACAGCATAATTTAGATAAATTGATCTATCAGCAGCTTAAGCAATTAGTAATGTCATTGTTACAACAAATCTAGAGATTGCTCCACAATCCGTAAGGATGCGAGTAGTGATGCAGGGCCACTGATGCAGATACCACATTACCAGTGATGCATTGCTCGTCAATCCATTTGGATGCAAGGAGGTGATGTAGGTTGCGTGATGGAGGGTCATTAAGAGAACAAGGGTCTTGTCTCATCTTTGTAATTATCCTACCTGTTTGTTTATCTTGTCATTGTTATGAAATGGGGAGGTTGCTCATCAGTTGGTATAGATGCACTGATGAAGATGCCATATGACATCGTCTTTGCTCTCCATTTGGTATCATATTTGATAGCATAGTGATTGGATTTTTTTAAATGAAACTATGTCATCTCATAACAATTGTCTGTATGATGGTATACACTTTGAATTGTATGCAGAAAGCCCGTTGAATCAGCCTTAGTTGTAAAAGTGTCAATTGTTGATCTGGAGAAACTGGATCTTGGAAAAACTCTTTGATATATATATATATCACATGGCATATTTGTAAAGGAGGAGGTTTATAGCAATAGCTTGTACAATGCAATTTGATTTCTCACCTTACCTTTGCCTTTACCTTTCCCTTAGGAATTTTCTCTTTCACTAAGCAGGCATGATTTACAATGAGCAAGTTAAATGGCTGAAATTGAATCAAATTTAAGACCTGACTATCTCCAGCCGCGGCAAATTGCCGGCCAAATGGCCACTAGGTGTCATGGTAGATCTAATAATACACGCAAGATTTGATGCAAGATTTCATATGTGTAAGCGTGTAAGATGCAAAGATTGCTATGAACAATCAATTATTTAGTGATTTCTACAGGTTCTAACTTGTATGTAAACCATTGTCAAGTTTGCCCAAGTACATTGTATGGCTGATATCATAGTGCTATTAGAACCAAGAGAGGGTGAGGGGAGGCTCAAATATGTGATGGCTCAACCAAAGAGGGGACTTATAATTTTATCATTTCATCTGTTATAGTATTTTCTAAGCTTTAAAATGAAACCTTGTTGAATTGATCAAGGCGTCAAAGTTTACAACAGAAAATCTGCTGGAATTCTTATTATTTTCTTCTTTTTTTGCTGCCTATTTTCACAAGTTTCTTGAAAAGGGTTCTGTTGCAAAGTCTCCCTTTTCAGGGTGAGCCATCACACATATGGTTTGGTATGTTATCTGGGCTTTTATAGCACAAAACTTTCAACATTTTACTAAAGTTTTTAGAAACTTCTTTGATAATTTTGTTGCTAATTTCCTTTTGCTCCTACTAGGTGCCCTACTTTTTAAATGAAGACAAGCAAAGATTGGAGCTATCTATCCGTGACAATGATATACATATCAGGTAAGCATTTATTACTTTTTTACTCCGTACCAGGTTTGTGACCATCCATTACCAAACTGCCCTCCCCCCCCCCCCTGGAAGATTCATCAACATCAAAAATTTGCAGATTGCATTATTGGCCGCACATGTGAAGGTATTATTGCATGACCATCGTGTTACGCACTCTTGTTCAATCAACTCCAATAAGGGTGTGAGGAGGAATTTGCAGTGAAGGGCATAAAAGTTTGCTGTCACTTATCGTGTGGGGTTTTGACGCCAAGTTGCTGTTTTTGAGAATTTTGGATATGGCATGTTGTATCTTGCTCATTTGTGGCAGGTATAAACTGAAATAGAGACTATTAGTTACGAGCAAAGTTTGACAACTATACAAAGATAGGAAACAGGTACAGGAAGTGACCACCTAAAGGATGCCTTCTTGACAAAAGTTTGATGTGTTGAAGAGTGGTTCTTTGTGCAGATAGGAGGATAAAAAGAGGCACAATTTGTTGTCTTGAATTTCCTCTACAGTTCATGACTGGGCATGATTTTGCTTTATATAAAATGCTTTTGAAATCAGTGCATTTTCTACCAAACAATGACAAAATAAAGTGAACACCGTAGTCAATCTTTCTGAGTAGAACTTTCAGCATGTTTGGGAAAAGGGTTTTTCTTTATTTTTTCAAAAAAGTTTTTGTGACAAATATCTTGTTGCCTTTCTTAGTAAGATGAATGTCCTGTATTTTGATAAACAGACATATGATCAAATTTCAGTTTTAATCTTTTAGCCAAAATTAAATTATCTCAGATTCTCAAACTAAGTGATCAAAATTGTTACTTATTCCAGGACTACCTTCAGTACTGTTTTGTGAAAATTGACCCTGGCATCTGTACATACATTTTTTCCTCTAACTATGCCACATACAGCAAGCTCACAGAACATTAACCTGGAATCAAGACACAATTTGCAAATTCTATTTACTTATGATATGGAACTTTGATGGCAGGCATGAGATGGATCGCTGTTGACGGCTAGCTCAGAGCTAAACTGGCAAGCTGCTAGCGGCTGGCTAATTTGCAATCTATTTAGTAGCTATGAATTATTCACTTAGACAGTGATTACCATTGATTGTACATTGCTTTGCTTTACAAGTTTCAACAAGTTGTTTGTTATAGCTATAGAAGATAAAATTAATAAAGAAATACTAGGGATTTGCAATATGGTCGCCCCCAACTCAAGTGAGAAATGGTAAAATATGTTCACTATTTGAACCTCAAACCAAAATCTGATCTGATATTTGAGCCTGACCTTCATCCAGAATTTTTTTGGAAAATTCCTAAATCTTGAACCATTTTAAAAACAATAAATTCATATAAGGTGAAATGTTATGACCCAATTCTTTTGCAAAAGCCTTGTTTGAAGTAAAAAGTAGCAAAATCTTGGATCCCTTGTACCATACCCCACCACTTGTAAAGACATTATTTCTTGTAGTAAAAGTAGACCTTTCAGTAGACATGGCGGTCTTGCACCATTTGTCTACAGAGACTTGAATTTAGCAGGATTTGATTCCTTGAGAGATTGATAACCATCACTGTCAGAAACATCCCTTTTTATGATCCCTTTCCCTTCCTCCTTTTCTTCTCCCTCACTCAATCTCTCTTCCCCATTTTGTTATAATTACCTCCTTTAAATTGGTTGGAAATCTACCCTTTCTCAGGCTTCGCTACTGCACCCTGATGTGTTATCTGTTACGTTAGAACAAATATTGAAATCTGACAAGCTCAATACATTCATGCATATTTATACAGAGTTACTCTGATGTTCCTCTGATATTCCACTTTGATCACAGAAATGTGTTGTGCAAACATCCACTCCACTGATGCCACCTTGAACAGAGAACTTGGTTGTGCAAACAATAAATTTGTGCTTACTCTCACTGATAGACCAAAAAGAGAAAAAAGTCTTCGGAACATATATGCAAGAAAATGATCTTATTGTTTGACATCCAACAGCTTTATGATGACAGTGAGTATTTGACAATGTGACATAAGGATGCTTCCCTTACGCTTACATGTGTTTAAGTGTCTTCAAAATTGATGATTCTGATATTTGATTTCACAAGCACACTCTGATCAGCAAACTGCATGGCAAGTCAAGAATGGACAAAATTTTTGAACCATTTAACTCTTTGGACCAATGTTTCAACTTTGAGTTCCTAAGTGGGAATTTTTTCAAAAAAAGTTATGTCTTAAAGTTCTTTTATCAAAAGAGTTTTAGTGGATTAATATAGATAGGGCTAATGATCTTTTCTGGGTAGGTTTGGAGGATCAAAGAACTGATAGCATTGTGGAGGGGGGAGGGGGTAACTAAAGATCGGGTGACCTACATTTAATAAAAAAAAGAATCATTTCTCCCGCATTCAAAGAGGACCGATGTCTTTTTAATAAAAGTACACATGTACCCGTGGCTCATATAGTGAACTTGACAGTAATTAGGCACAATAACATCCTGAGCAACGTGGTGATATCTCAAGCAAAACAATTTTGTTTTTTTAAAATCAAAAACGGATGTCAGTAACTAGCTAAGATGATCAGCTATGATTTGAATTGGCCATTAGCAAAACTGCAACTCTGGGCAGGGGCACTAAAACCATGGAGCAGGGGTACTAAAACCACTGTAGATTTTAGATGTTGAGGTATAGTTTCTCCAAATATTTATGTATCATATTATAAATTGATAGCAAGGAAAAACATCTGGTAAGATTAAATTAAAGAAGAATTAAAATAGAATAAAATCAGTTTAAAGTACAACACAATAAAATGATAGAATTTAAACAAAATGAAATAATATTGATTATTTCCATGGTTTATTTAAAATAGCAATAGTTAAATAATGTTATAATTAAAACTGTAAGCAGATTAGAAATAAAACTATTTTTTAAAAGTCATCCAAACTCACATACATTTGGATCTAGAAGTTTTATTGAACAAAACAAATATTGACTTCATTGAAAAAGGACAAATGATTTATATACATCTACTCCCAAATGCCCCTACCCCTGTAACCCCAAGGTACCCCGGTATTAATACGGACAAACTCAAACTCCAATATATTTCTTAGTATGCGTGCCACAACTCGCATGCTACAATACGTTTGCACTACTGGCTTATGATTGGGTCACTGTTACCAGGGATATAATCAAAAAAACTATCTTTAAATAGAATTCTAAGTGCTCGTGATAAACCACCTCGCTTACTCGTCGTTCAACCACCTCACCGCAAGTTACCATGTCGCATTGACTCGCATTGAGTAGTAAAACTGTCTGTCATTGATGCGTCGCAGTCCATCGGACAATTCTGAATTAATTTCTATGATTTACTGCAGTGCGTGTCACAACTTGCGCATGCACTGATTGTCGCATGGGTATATACACGCACTTGTGTTTATGGACCAGTTCATGATGAGAATTTCTTTAAAACTCGTATTTACCAGTGACCTTGGTGCATATGTTATGACTACCTATGATTAAGTCTTCAGGAAACGGTTTTCTTAACGTGATATGATTTAGCAAATTTTAGCGGTAATAACCGGTGATTGATCATCATTAAAAGGTTACATTTAGTGTAAAAGTGGAGCTTTTGTTTACAAAATCCTGGCTGGGTGCTTCTTTGATTATACTTGTATCCGTAGTGACTATTGTTAATTGCAGCTGAGGAGAATCGTAGTATGAAACATCAATCATGAAAATGTAGGATCCATTGTAAGATTGTTTTCTATGCCAGTTGAGGAGTTGTAGTGGCATCCAGAGGTGATGGCTTTCAATTGTTTTGGAGGTTAATTGTATAATTATTGGTCGGCTTGTGTTTTGAACTTTTGAACAATAGTTTGCATGTTATGTAATAAGTTTTTTATGATATTTGAGATCTGAAAGACATCTTAACTTGAGTGTTCATAACTTTGAAGGATATTATTAGGTGCAAAGGACTAGTTTGCAACAGAACTTATCTGTAGTAGATAACTAGCATATAGCACCTTAGTAATACATCAGTTGAAGGGGATTATTTTGCCATATTTGAAAGTTTGAACACCTTATTAAACTATTTCATTCTACTTGGATATCATTAACTTTTAGAAATTTAAGGAAGGAAACATTTTAGTAAATGCACCCATGATCTTCATGAATAACTCGCATCTTTCCAGGAAATAACTTTTTGGATCAAATCCTAGAACTTTTTTCAGAAAAAGAAATTGAATATGAATTGTGATGTATAACATGTTGGGTTATTACCATGATTACCCCCTCTAATGTTCCTATCCCTGACAAATGATTTCCACACTTGATCAGACTAACCCTAACCCCACTGAATCTCACAATATCCTATTCCACAAAGTTAAGAAATTCGCCTAAGTCCAAATACGTCATAGACCCGAGTTAGCTATGATCACAAAATCGCTGCCTGCTCAGTGGCTTGACATAGTGATAATTGGATCAGAAAGCAGGGGGTCCCGGGTTCGAACCCATGAATTTTGACTTGCAAATTTCTGAGGAGATAGTTTTTAAACTAGAAGAAGAAGTGGTCAAAAGTTTTAGGGTTAGAACTTTGTAAAAATATTAACAATGTGCAGACTTTAAATGAGAGAAAACTGGGGCAATAACATGCCAATGTGACTCATAATGAACACATTTATGAGGATGGTTTCTTTCAAGAAAACAAAATTATAAAATAATTATCATGGAACGATGGGTACAACATTAATTGAACACATTAATTTCTATTGCATGATTATAAAGCACAGAACATTAAAATCTGCACTTATTTACAGTCGACCTAGCTCTTAAAAAGTAGGTCTCACCTATGGCAGCTCCTCTAACCTTTTTTTGCTGAACTATTCAAAACTAATGTCAAATTTCATTAAAACTGCATCTACATCGATAAAATTACCACAATTTATCTAATAACATGGAAAAGAATAATAGAGATTGATAATAAAAGACAACCACAATGCCCGAAAGAACGACAAGTTAATCCACAGTGGCCGTCCAATTATATCTATTATGCTATCATCGGTGGCCGAGTCGACTCGGTAGTTCAACATGTTATAACAAGTTATCATGGCAATGTTAAGGTTGAGGATTATATTCTCTTCTGAGATCTAACAAATACAAAAGGTGGGGTATAGTTTTCTCCGCAGAGAAAGCAACATAATAAAGGTCGGTATTGGTTTCTCCTCAGATAGGAACAGGACATTGATGTTATGGTATAAGTGTAATGGAGTGTTGAAGCTTTTCCCATCAATAGCTGCTTCGGGATTCTATACAACACCTTATACAGGAAAGGTGTATTGTCATCAAGGTGTATTGTTATCGGTTTTCTTTTGTTGCTTTCTTTGATTTTCCTTTGTTGCATTCAGTGATTTCTCTTGTGTTCAATTGAAGATGAATTAAATTAGCCATCTACCTTATCTTGTGAGGTAATTATCGAGAATGTACACTTGATTTGTTCTCTGTATAATATTTCTGCAAGTTGTGTGCAGATAACATCAGATATTGCTACTTTAGTTAACTGATGACAGTTTTTGACAATAAATGGCAAAAAAAGTTTGAGATAGACCAAGAAGTATGTCTACAAATTGACTTCTGATTTCTTTCTTGTGTTTATGTCAATTCTCCTGTGGAAGAGGTTGCCGTTTCTTCTGTTGTGGAAACATTTGCTATTTATTACAACATTTGTTAAATCTTTTTGTATAGAGAAATAAATTTATAGTTCAATGTAATTTTTTTGTGAGTAGTGTTAATTGTATTTGTAAAGTTAGCTTCAATGTGGATGTGATTTTTTGAATACTTGGTATCGTAAAAGTAGGAACATAGAGAGATAATGGAATGTGATATAACATAATCATTACTCAATGAGTCCTTAATATTAATTAAGGTCATTCACCCTACACACAACTGACTCTAATTAATTTCCCCAGATTTTCTCCATAGAACAAAACAGTCATCTTCAAGTTTCTTGGAATCTGCTGTACAGATTACTATCTTGTCATTATTTGCTCTTGAACTATATTTCACCTCGTTGATGATACAACTATTACATCATGAGGCTGTATACAATGCGTGGGAGGATGTATTTATAGAACTGAGGTATTGATCTCCACGGTTCATCTCAAGTTCAGTGAGATGGTTTGAATCACAGTTTCTAGGTCTGTGTCATGTTGTGACTGATTCATTATTACTTATTTGCTTTTATTTGGGAAGGGTTTTTTTTTATTTTGGTGGAAAATAATTTTATAAATGTATACATTTCTCATAAGTTTATCTCCTTCTGGTCAGGCATGAAACAGCAATTCTTAAGAAATGGATTATTGAGGATTTACTCAAGCTTTTTATAATCCCTGTGTCCTGCAAGCTTTGAGAAATGGATTGTTGAGGAGCTTTAGATAGACCCTGTGTCATCTTTGTGTGCCCGGGTTGCGAGCTTCGGCAATTATAACCACAGGGTTTTTTTCCCAGTGATCTTTAGGGACCACTTGCAAAAAAGCAATTTTTTTTTTATGCCACTTCCTGTAAATCAAATATGAATTGTCTCCTTCCAAGCATATGAAAGCCAATTGCCTAGACTCTTTACGATACACTTTTTGATCAACTAGCTAACTAGTGTCATTTTTTTTAAAAGAACGTCACAATTCTGCCAATTGATACAATACTACACCTGAATGGCTATCTATTGCTGGGGCTATTGTACAGGTGTGCCAAGTGATGTCATCCTAGCGATGTTATAGACAGTACTGGTATATAGCTTTGGATCATCTAGCTATCTATTGCTGGGCTATTAGCACAGGTGTGCCAAGTGATGTCATCCTAGCTTTGTTATAGACAGTACAGGTATGTTGTGATGATGTTAAGTGCTCATCATTGAGTGATTTTTGATTCTGTGGAGAGCAACATTTACCCAAGCACAAATGGCAATTCTGTGATTGTAGAGATGGGATGGCGTTTGCCTGACTTTCAATTCTAATACAGATGTCTTTCTATGAGTGTGCTGCTCAAGCACAGCACAGGTGAGTTGTGTATCACAGTATATTGAAATTCTGTGATTGTAGAGATTAGATGGCGTTTGCCTGACTTTCAGTTCTGATACTACTGTTATGAAGTATACAGGTGTCACCATGAATGTGTTACTCCAGTACAGCACAGGTGAGCAATGTATATGTGTGTTTGTAGAGATCGCACATGGGCGGAGTGCGCTAAGATATGACAGCAATACAATCGATGACTAGACATCATGTCTGATATATATTAGGTCAGTACCCGGGGGTCAGTAATAGCTCAATCACAGGTGAGCTATGTGTCACATTATCGGATTAGTAATGATTAGACTAGTCCCCAGGAGAATTCAGCTAGTAATCCATCTATATTTAGTAATTGTGACCAATTCATTACACAGCAATATTATTCAGTGGTGTTTAGCTTACAACTCTAAGCATTGAGGGAGAATGTGATGTTCTTGTGTAAGACATTAACCCTCGTGTGTTTTTCTCTACCCAGGTGTCATATGTGTACCAGCATACTTCATGCTTGAACATTAGAGTTCTCTGTGTAAATCCCTTTGTCAGCAATGTTACAAAACTGGATTCTGATCAATTGAATGAGAGATAGGTACTCCAACTTACTCATTTGCTTTCACTTTTACTCA
>JXSR01S002283.1:667-12932 GCA_000969725.1 Ophiothrix spiculata
AGCAGAAACTATGAATGTATACCAGTGCTAAGCTCCTCGTATAGGATCTTAGTAAAATGCAAGTAATTGCTACATGTTGTAAGCAAAAGGTCAGCATTTTGAATACAAATGTAAGCAATTACTAACCAGACGAGCAATTGCTTGGAAGATATTAGAAATAGCTTTTACGGCCTTGCGAGAGCTTTTTCTTGCAAGTCAATGCTAGCTTTTAAGAATAGAAATTCAAGTTAAGGCAATAGAAATAGCAATTGCTAATTTTATGAATTCGGCCTATCGGGACAAGGGCCTGGAAAACACACTCTCTAATGTAATATAAGGCCCGGTGCAGACTCCTCTTTTGTATAGAATATTTTGCTTAGAATATCCGATGCTGAAGATAAAATGAGGTCATCGGATAATACTGTATTTTATGCGGTGACCTACATCATTTTTTCGTCAGCATAGAATATTCTAAGCAAAATATTCTATACGATAGTGGAGTCTGCACCGGGCCTTACTTGAGTTTTTTTAAACCTAGTATACTCATTTCAATCAATCCATAGGCTATCACTCTTGTGTATTATTATCGTTCAGGCAACCGATTAATGATGATCCAGGCTCCCCTATCGTATAGAATATTTTGCTTAGAATATCGTATACTGACGTCGTCGAATATTCTACATCATATAAAAACTATGAACCGGTAGCGAATACTTTTTACGAGGGAAATATACGTTGTCTGCATTTTCAAGTTGCCATTTTTACCAAAATCAGTCAATTTAGTATTACTCAAGAAAATATGTAATGCTCTTCCATTATTTTTCCGCATCAACGGTAGGAGTATGTCAATTATAAGAATGGTCTATAAATAGAGCAAAATCTAGCATTAATATAATTCTGCCCCCCCCCCCACAACTAAAAACGCAGTATGTGCATTTATAAAACATAGCAGATACTTCCTTTATAGTGCAATCTCACTTCCATCCATTCCCACGCTAAAAAGTTATATGTACTTTATGAATAATATAGTAGATACTGCCTTTAGTCATGAAAGAGAATTGATCGTCTGCTTATTTTTGCAGGATTTTTCAAAGGGAAAAAGAAGTAGCTTGCAATATGTCTGCATTGCACATACTGCGTTTTGACTTTGTCAGATTCAATTGTATTTACCATGAGGGCATAGCTGATGGCAAGTCCCACCATGCTAGGGTCTAATTTACCCATGACTCCTTGGGTGACTGTTGTCACACTGGCCATCAAAACCACAACGATTCCTGCAGAATTCTGGGAAATAAAAGAAACATTAAAAGATCAGTGGCAATGATTTAAAATACAATTAATTTCCCCTAAAATGGTATAATTTACTATTAAACGGATAATATCTGTAAGATTTATCAGAAATTCTAGATTATGTAAACAAGATGGTTTACGAACCAGTAGTCTCGACTGCTTTATCGACCGCCTGCTGCAGCATTTATGGTCATGGGCAATTAGAGGTGCAAGTAAAATCCATTCGGTATCAAGGGTAAAGACTTATCATAATGAATTTGAAATGACCTCAGATGACCATGAATGACCTCAGGAAAATTGTCAAGTCTCCAATTTAACTACTAGAAGTGACTATTCACTATTTGTTTACAGCAGAACTCTGGTCATAGTGTTGATTACGTATTTTGTGACATACGCTCACGGTACCGGAGAGGATCCCCCTAATCTTATTTCGAACAGCTATAGCTTAGCCCGTGTCGTTATTTTACACCCGACAGTGTGTAAGGAACACTTCGGATGGGACTGACGGCTTTCCCTGCCCTCCGAATCACCAAGCAAGTAGAGTGAAGTATCTTGCTTAAGGAAACAAGGAGATGTGCCTGACAAGGACTCGATCCGGCGACAGATGAATGCATGCGATTATGAGTCCAACGCTCTAACCTAATCATTTATGAACATTTGACCTCATTATTACCATTTTAACCTAGAATGACCTTGACCTTACCCCACAGGGCAACAACTTGGGTCAAGGGCTAATCATGCTGCAAGTTTGGTAAAATGTATCAAAGATCAATTTTCATCCGAGACAAATCATGGTCTTTTTGATAGGCTTCGACTATGTTGACGAGAAATTCATGAACATACGTGTTTTTCAAGTTTAGCGCGTGACTTTTTTGTAGTGACTTTGTATTAAGTCTGTGTACGCAAGACATCTTTTGCCCGCATTAACGCAACAAGAACGCACGTGCATGGACGCATTTTGTTTATGTTTACTTCCAGACCAAGTACAACTTTATTTCTATGGCAAGGTCAAAGGGTATTCTGCTCCTGACGTCATTTGTGCACCACTTGACGTCGGGAATCATCCCCAATACCGTGACCGTATGTCAAAAAAATCGGTGTTGAGATGTATATAGTACGGAAAATGCAACAACGAAACATATTCGAAAATGTTGATATCCAAAGGTAGGACACTATGAGATTTGCCTGCAACTACCCTATTAATCCTTTCTAAGATAAATTTAATTCTAGAAATTCGAAAACGAGAAATTTACTTACTCAAGAGCAACCGACATTCGCTCCGAGTAAGTAAATTTCTGGTTTTCTAGATTTGAATTTATCTTAGAACTGATATCAATCCAGATGAATGAAAGTATAAACAATCATACCCTAGATCCTTGTTTTCACTCATGCGGGTGGTTACAAGTTTAATTCTGGTATTCGTCACCCCCAGAGCTCGGGAAAGATATATTGTTGAACTGTATCTTGTAACCAGAGTATACTGTCCTTGGCAGATTGATAGAAAATGTGATGAACTACATCAATTATAATCGATATACGGCTTTAACTTCAAATACACCTAATGAAATAACTTTGGTTTGTTGGAAAATAAATGACGCACTTAGAAGAATATGCAACCGTGATCCGAGCAACCTTACCAATACTGTTCCCAGCCAGCAGTAGCCCGTCTGAAGGTAAAGGTATGCTATGTTATTAACATCAAGCCTCGATAGTAGCGTCTGAAAGCCCCGCCTTTGGTCTCTAACATAAAAAGATAGTACCAAATAATACAAGTTACATACACAGTGCGTATTATCTATGAATGACCATTTTACAGGGTATTGTTTAGGATCAAAGTTAAGAGTTAAGTTTAGTTCGACAGTTTTAATTCTTAAAAGAATTCAAATGTTAATCTAATTCTTAAAAGAATTCAAATGTAAAGGAAGTAATGTGACTTTAAGATGAGTCTACCATCAGCATTTTAGTTGTAGATCATAATCGACTGGTTACATTATTTTGAATGAGTTACTTTTTCGTGTCTTTTTATTGACAAAAAGGCTGATGAAAGCAAATTGACGTTGTTTTAGTTGAATCCATCACCAAGCCTTTCGGTAATCTATAAAAACTAAACGACAAATGTCTTACTTATAGGCCCTGATTGTTGATAATCCGCCCAAAGTTTCCGAAAAGTGTGCAAATACGGGTGATTTGGTGATGCTATATAGCCGTTGTAGTTCTCTGAAAGAAAAACATGAAAAAAGAGCTCATTGATTTCAGTAGCATTGGGAACTTTAGAAACATATAGAAAAAAATACACGTTGTTACCGATAGTGGCTTAGAAATTAAGTATTTGTGGTATAGGAAAAACTTTTCTCTATTTGATTAATTTCGATTTCCATGCTGATGCTTTATTGATATTCATTATAAGTACCTTTAAAAGTCAATGATACGATGGGGTGATTTTTATTGGATAACACATTAAATGAGCCATTGTATCACTGACATCCTAAGGTAAAGTTTTAATATTTTTTTACTTGCTCGTTGCATTAATATTGCGACAAGCTGCATATATGTAACACAATAGAATATTTAAAAACATCGAACGCATAACACTTTTTACTGTTCTGTCAAATTCGCAGTGTAGCATGCATACCTGGATGTTGTTATGAAGTATTTCTGCACGTAGTAATAGAATATCAGTATTGGCACCATCTCGGCAATAAATATCGGAGCAATAATGGAATTCACGATCAGAGCAGAGGCAGTAACTGTCAGATGGTAAGCCATAGTTTCTACCGTTTCCATTAATTTCTAGTGGTGTAAAGAAGTATATTTATAGCTTTAGTACAGGCATGTTATAAGTGATTAGTAAATTTTGAGAACTAGATAAAAATTCTAAAAATGATCTTCAGACTAATCCATATTGACACACTTCTTCACCGCGATGTCCAATGCTACTTGATGCACCCCATATTGGTATAATTAGCACAAATACACTTTGAAATATGATAAAATACAGATCTATGGCATGCTGGACAGAATTTGATTTGAATTTTGCGCTGTTTGTTATCCTAAAGCTTTGTTTATAACGCTCGTACGAACAAAGATTCGTACGAATCTTTTAAGAATAAAGTTCCCACGGCGTTCGCAAGATTCAGATTCAGATTCAGATTTATTTTCAATATCATAAATACATCACAAATCAAACACATAAGATAACAACATGATATTGTGGACATAATCAGAAGGCCAAAGAGTCCTGAAGCGACTATGCACTGTACAACAAAACTACACAAAAACAAAAAAAGTTTACACGAGAAACATAATAACACAAGACAGTGCTCAAATGCAATAAGGATTACATCTTAAGGCAAAGCAGAAAATAATGTCCCACTAATAACTTGAAAGAAAGTTTGATTTCAATTTATTTTTAAAAATGCTCAAAGTTTTGCATTGTTTTAGTGATTTTTCGAGGGAGTACCAAAAACTAGGTCCACAATTTCTAATAGCCTGGTTTGAAAAAGTTTTCTTTGTTTTATTTATAACATAATCTTGGGCATTTCTTGTTGCATATTTATGGTTCTCAGCATGCTTAATGAAATACTGTTTAAATATAGCAGGTAAAGCATCAGTATGATGTTTAAACATAAATATTCCAAGATTTAACAAGTAGGTGTCATATACAATGAGAATCTCATAATCCAAAAACGGAGGACCAGTGTGGCTTCTATAGTTGCTATGTGATATAGTTCTCAAAGCCCATTTCTGTAACTTAAAGTATTTTTAATATCTAAGTACATTTTACTTGCACTACCCCAAATTAATAATACGTAGTTAATGTAAATGAGTGAACAATACAATTAGCCTGTTCAAGTTTGTCGTAAGTTATCTCATTAAAGGACAAAGGATTACGTAAACTAAATCGTAAATGACAAAAGAAGTATCGATTTAATTTTACGGCACAAAAGAGGCCTGTCAATCAAAGTATAGGATAGGCTATTGTCTTCGACTAAAGCAAAAACGGCTAGACATTTTTAGTTGACATTTCAAAAGGGTTGTTAAGGATTGCAATTTCTCAAGTGGGGATTATCTATACTTATTGACTCCAGTGAATAGAATAAGTAATAGGTTAACAAAATATTTTACTATGGATTACAAAATGCATTGTTATGCACGGACAGAACATTTGAACTGACTAAATGTATATAATATATTTTTCGGTAGAAAATACTTGAGTTTTGTCATCATACCAATATTTCTTGAGATGATCTTAGTTTTTGCATCAATGTGATTTTTCCATGTTAGATTCTCATCTATTATAACTCCAAGAAATTTTGTGAAACATACTCTTTTGAGTGATTTATTATCCAGTTTTACATTAAGAATTCTTTTTCTTGAGTCAACTTCATGATATTGGGAAACATTTTCATCGTCACTAATATTTGCATCGACAAATTTGTTTGTATTATGAAGTGTTCCAAAAACCATATAATTTGTTTTATTTGCATTTACAGAAAACTTATTGTCTTTGAACCAATTGCAAATTTCATTAAGTTCTTTGTTATTTATCTGAATTTGTGATTCTAAATCTGGATGGGAAAAGAGGAGGGTAATATCATCAGCAAATAGAATGAGATTAAGCAAAGATGTTGAATTTACAATATCGTTATCATACAGTATGAATAACAGAGGGCCCAAGATTGAGCCTTGAGGAACACCACATTTGATATCTTTGTGTTCAGAATTGCATTTGATAGCGTACATTTATTTTCTACATTTGAGGTAGTTGCTGAACCAGTCAAGTGTGATGCCTCTAAAGCCATAGTGTTCTAATTTACACAACAATATAGTATGATAAATCGTATCAAATGCCTTTGATAGGTCTAATAATATACCAATTGTACTTTCATTCCTTTCGACTGATTGTGTTATTTTGTCAACTAGATCAATGATGGCCATATAAATGGAGTGTTTGGATCTAAATCCAAATTGTTTTTCATTCAGTATGTGATTATTATCAATAAATTGCATGCATCTATTGAAAACCAATCGTTCTAATATCTTGGAAAAGCAAGGCAACACAGATACGGGACGGTAGTTAGTGAATAATTCCGCATGTCCTTTTTATAAATAGGGATTATTTTTGCAATTTTTAATTGATCTGGCACGCAACCAGTTCATAGCGAAAGATTGAATATATTAACTAATGATTTAGAAATTTCTTTTGAAACATTTTTAACAATAAAATTTCCTATACCATCATGCCCTGCGCTTTTGTTCTGATTCAATTTAGATAATATTTTGATTTTTTTTCCTCTACAATTGGCTTAAAAAACAATTATTTGGGAATGGATTATTGAGATATGTGGAAAATTCTTTGCCAGAATGTTGGATGCTATTTGCTAGTTTTTGTCCAATGTCTACAAAGAACCTATTGAATGAATTAGAAATTCTAACAGGATCAGTAATTGATTCATTGTCTTCTGTTTTGAAGAATTTTTGAGATTTTGCTGACTTGTTTCTGCCAATTATTTCATTTATTGATTTCCATGTTTCTTTGTATCATTTCTTGAGCTCTGAAACTTATTGTAGAAGTACTTACGTTTACATTTGCGGATCAAATTATTCAATTTGTTCCTGTATGACTTGAACTTTATTAAGTTTTGCTCAGTCGGTTTTGAGATATATTGCTTGTATAACTTTTTTTTAAAACATCAATGCTGTTTAGTATGCCGTTAGTAAGCCAAGGTGACTGAGGAACTCTTTTCCGATTTATTCTTATTTTCTGGACCAGTATACATTTATTATATTATTCTTTGAATTTATCAACAAAAGAATTGTAATCATTATTTGCATTTACGCCATCTAATATTTTATTCCAATCAACTCTAGACAATGAATCTTTAAGTCTAGCAATATTGTCGTTATTATGTTTTCTAGTAAATATATATTTATCATCTTCACTAAGTATCTTTTTTTCTAGAAAAATTGTACTTAACAGTTGGAAAATGATCAGTAATATCCGTTACAATTATTCTTGTTTTTACATTTTCAATACAGTTTGTCAAAATGTTTTTTGATTACTGTTGCCGATGTTTCAGTAATACGAGTCGGTTTAAGAATGGTGGGAGTTGTGTAATAAACTAACTCTAGGAAGTCATTTGTAGGTCTATGTATATCATCTTTTAAATGGTCAATAATCCCCGAGCAAAAAGTATTTCTTGTTTTCTTTAGTTAAAGTTTGCAAGAATGGGTATGGTATATTTTGTATACAAATATCTGACAAGATTCACTCAGGCCCCTAACACTTAATCCCCATATACTTCAGAGCTCATTTGATTACTATTTCTCAGCGGTCGCTGGTTAACGTTTCTTCGCTGATCACGTGATCTGTGGCTCCAATTAACGAGAACACACAAAGAATAATCCTTCTCAAATATCGATAATCCTGACATCGTCCTTGGTGTGTGTTACGCTTAATCTGGTACAAGGTGTGCAGCATTCTTCATCGTGTGTTCTCGTTTTTGTCCACATATTACGTTACGCGTTACGTAATTGGGGCCATGTTTTGAGCTCAGTGTCATCTCTGTTACTCTGTGGTATTACGTAACTTCACCACCATTTGATAATAGAAAGTGAGCTAGGCCATTTTATTTCGTCCAGTGGGTATTTTACAAAGCTATGTCCTGAATTTGGAGCTTTCACAACGACCCTTTAACGCTCGTAATTTATTGGCACTAGTCGTTTTCTTTTAAGAAAAACAAGTATGACAAAATCAGCAATTTACAGATAAAAGAAACAGTATTTGTACATCCGTACCATATCAATTATGTTTGTGTCACTTGAAAGTCGGTTTAAAATGCGCCCAAGTGGTGTTGTATCGAAGAATCTGAAAGGAAAAGATTGAATGCCAGTGATAAATAAAAACAATACTGGGGATTTATAGTGTGCTATGCCTCCCAGATTTGTAATTCCGCTCGGCCTCTGCACACTTTGGTGTCCGCTGATCACTTTGGCCCAAGTAAGCTCATTCCACACATGTCACACCAAGCATCATTTCAGGTTTTGCTGCAACCTTAAGAGGCGCTTAATCTTGATCAGCCCACACACGCACCATCGTTGCCCGGATCAGCTCCCCGGGTTTCGTTCGGGTTTCCACGAGACAATTAGCAGTTAGTTCCAAGACTTGTCCAAGAGATTTTCAAGCACACTCAACATTTTGGCACCAGCAGGGGTCGAACTCGGGACCTTCCGCACCGCAAGCGAGCGCCTTACTGATTGAGCTAACTTGACTGCTGAAAGGATAACTTTCTAGGCCTTTGAGAGTGGTACTATGTTCTTCTGTATATCATCTATTAATATTATAACCTTGTTTGGGAATATAGATTTGGATTCTTCTATGACACCTCGATAGGAAAAATAGCCCTTGATCTTCGCAATATCTCAGTTCGGACTAAACGCTTAATCAAGCGTGCCCGCTGTATCACTTGATGCAGCGATATAGTATCGCTTCGTGAAGCCTTGTACATGTGAACCATCCATTACATCACAATTTTGGGGGCTCGTCCGGGAGATGTCTGATTATTGTTATTGTTGTGCGTGAAAAATACGTATGAACCTCTTGCTAGGGGCAATTAAGCTGTCTGCACCAAAGGGTCACGTAAGTGACTGTCACACTTCTTACCAAATGACCGTTGCATTTATTAGCTAGCACTGATGGAAAATGGTCGCAATTTGATAAGTGCTGGCTAATTAATGCAACGGTCAATTTTGTTGCTATCGATTGTGTGTAATGGATGGTTCACATCTACAACGCTTCATAAAGCGATACGATATCGCTGCATAAAGCGATACGATATCGCTGCATCAAGCGATACGATATCGCTGCATCAAGCGATACAGCAATTTTGCTTGATGCCAGACATTTTTTTTTTTCTTGGACTCACTTCCATGGTCACGACTGGACTCGAACCGACTGATCTCATTCACCTACCTCATTGGCGAGCCAACAATATTACGTAACATATCGATGTGAAGTTTGCTCGCTGCACGCATAAACGCGAAAATAATGCTTGCCATTGTAATAAGGGAGCCAAAAATACCGAGACCGTTAAGAATGGAATAACCTTTTATGTAATACACTGTGTCAGCATCTGCCTGTCATGAAAAAATATGAAATTTTGTCAGATTACATAAAAAAACCGAGTTCTAACTTTTTGCTTCTTTGTGAGATAGAGTGGCGATGGAAAAACCAAGGAGTTATGATTCCGAATTTTTTTTTTAGATTTTAAATCATATATTATAATATTGCTAACGTTTTTACTAGGGCGAGCTACACGAGAGCTTGGAATGTACATCCATGTATATGGATGTACATTCAAGGAGTAGAGATTGTACACGATGACGCGTAAACAAGATGTGGATTCACGTTGCGTGTTCAATTGTGCGTACGTGTTTCCGCTTACACGTTATGCCTACGCGTCCTACCAAGTCGAGACGCGCGAACATATCGAGTTGAGTGTACATCATAGATTTATAAAGGAGATACCAGGCTTTATATACCAGCCCGTGTAATGGCATCGTCAGCCATGGAGCTCAAATTGGGGGTATTCGGGTGGCACTCGGCTCCCGCCAAAATCAACTCCGAGCACCGACACTTGGTTACGCGTAGAGGCAACCAGCGCAAATAATACTTTACGCACATAGTACGCCAACCTGCACGCAAAGCGTGTGTGCGTGTTTCAAGATTCGCGCATTATGACAAGGTGCAATGTATCATCGGCAAGCTATTGGTAAAAACCCAATTACCCCAAATTTTGTCTCCATGCCGGAATGAAAATGGCGGCATGCATTGTATCTCCCCTGTAAATCTGTGGTGTACATTGATGTATATACATCCCAGTAACCTACATGGATGTATATCCCAAGCTCTCGAGTAGCTTGCTCCATTACATTATTTATACCTTACATACAGAAATCCCGGGCAGAAATCTATCCAATGATATTAGTACTAAAGTTGCATTCTGAATACCGTTGTAAATAATCTAACAAATTCATATATCTTCCCAATAAAGTAAAAATGCAGTATGTACATTGCAGACACATTGCAAACTTCTTCTTTTTTCCTTGGGCAGACGATCAATTCTCATTTATAATTAAGGGCAGTATTTGCTTTATCAAATGTAAATAGATACATCCTTCTAGCATGGTAAGGTACAGTTCCAAATTCATGACGAAAGCTTTTGAGTCAGACGAAAGGACTTGACGAAATTGTCTTGCATCATGATGCAGAAAAATATTTTGTCATGATTCAAAGATAGATGTAGCATAGTTTACTGAATGATGCAGAATAATTGCGCCAGGGCCTCTATCATTATAAAGACTACTTCAAATTAAAAGAAGGTAGTTATGAGTTTCTCCTAATATTTATGCGTCATGACTCAAAATACATTTCGTCAAGGCTCTTGCGTCATTAGCGTCAAAGCCTTCCGTATGTCAGAAGATATTCCGTCATGAATTGGGAACCGTGCCTAATGGATTCACGGTTAAATTGCACATTTAATGGAAGTATCTGCTATGCTTTATAAATGCACATACTGCGTTTTTACTTTGTGGGGCAGAATTCTTACAATGGAGGAAGCGTCGACCCCTGCCTCGGACCAATTAGCTAGCCAGAAGTTCTTGTAGATATTTAAACCCGTGAGATATACGTATGTCAGTATCGCCAAAACCACCAATGGTATACCCATGCTACCGAAGTAATACTTGTAGACTTCATTAGATACTAAGCCTCGCTTCAATTCTTCTTGTTTAATTAGCGTTCCTATTATGATACATAGTAAGACGTAATGATTTAATAGTGGTGCAGCAGGTGAATCGGATCATTTCGATACTTTGCTCTCTTTAATATGTAAACTCTCCAGATCATTTTTACTTCTCTTTAATATGTAAACTCTCCAGATCTCTTTAATATGTAAACTCTCCAGATCTTTTTTATTTAGCAAGGAAACTCCTAAATGTATACACTAGGCCTGCGTACTGCTTAATCAAATATGATCCCAATCCCGGGGGGGGGGGGGCACTCAAATATGAAAGTGACGTACTTGCTCCTACCGGCTTTCGAAATGTAGGGGCAATAGGTGAGAAATACATTGAAAAATAGGGGGTCATTCGGTTTAGAGGGTAAAAAAAGGGGTCATTTCGAGCGATTGGTTGGCAAAAGCGAAAAACCGGGTCATTCAGTGTCAGTTTTTGAATAAAATAAATCTAATTTTTGACATTTTCGAAATTGCTGATCTTCGATATTTTCGCAAATTTTTCGAAAAATCGACAAATTAAGCGAAAAAGGGGGGGGGGTCATTCTGTGTAGGTTCTCGAAAAATCGGGGCAATGGACGAGAGTCACCATAAAAAAGGTTGGCTTTCAAAATAATAGGGGGTCATTGGGTGACAGCTCAGTGTAAAGGGGGGTCATTGGGTGAGAGCGGAGCAAAAAAAGGGGTTCTATCGACAGAAGCATGACGCGTGCCAATATATGGGAGTGCCCCCCCGATCCCAATATACGACTCTTTTATAGAAGGTGCATAAACAGTCCTTTTCGGGTTCACATTTATCCATCAATGGAAATTTCTAATCTGACTGTTTCGAAATGACTATTTTAGAGTTACAAGTTTTCCCTAATAGGCTAAGAAAATTAATGAAAATTATGGCCATTAGTCAAACAAATTGCAAAAGTAATGAAATTTTCAGGATAATATCAGACAAACATATACAACAACTAGTCCAAAATCTAGAAAAATCTAGTATGTGAAACAGTGATTAATTTGCATAAAACAAAATGGCTGTCAAAACAGGGGTTAAAATTTCAAAATTGGTTAAATCGTGTTAAAAACCAATCTATTGTGTTCCACTAATCACAAAGAATCAGAAAAAGTATACTTTTACCCATCTCCGATGTATGGTTAATGAGTTATATCCAAAAACGTGAAAGTTATATCAGGGGTCACGTGATATGTCCT
>JXSR01S002283.1:28025-38455 GCA_000969725.1 Ophiothrix spiculata
TAAATCCTCTGGTTACTGCTGACTATCTTGTATCATTTATAGATTTATGACTCGTTTATCAGTATCTCTACTGATCTATTCCTTTTGTAAAATTACTTCCTTCTTTTTATTGAAATGACATTGCCATGATTTAACATGATAACAGAATACCGATACGCTGTATGGATCGTCGTTGTCAATTGACTATTGATCAAAGTAACATGCCCGTATTCATGTATTTGCGGAATTTTCAAGATGCATTATGGGACATACAAAACTGGTCTATTCGTGTAGCCGATCCCTTTATTCTTTGACAGCGCGCTAACCGATTGAGCCACACTGACTCATGGTGAGTGAATAAGGAATTTCAAATACTTACATGATCATAAAATCGAACGGGATATTCCCGTAAAAAATCATACAACGACGTCAAACTATGGTAACTTGCCGTAAATATTACTTTACAACCGTACAACATCAAACTACTGTAACTTGCCGTAAAAATTACTTTACAACCGTTAAATTGTTTTTACGGGATTTAACTGTCAAAAATGCATATTTTTAACCATAAAAATATTTTTCCGTTAAGTGTGTTAAAATGTTATCGATTATTGTTGCCAACGTTTCATAGCTTTACTTGAGCTCAATTGTTTGTACACAATACACTATACTTATTCTGTTACAAAGATATGGTATACTTACTTCTCTATCAAAGTTGGTTTCATCCTCCAATGGGATAGAGTTCTCGCAAATGTGTCCAGCTTCAGGAGCCAGGAAGAAGGCACTTATCCTCTGAGCGCTGACCCTTGCATTGACCAATAACGACATTGCAAGTGGCATTAGGTATAGTGGATCTTTTAACATGTTCATGAGAGCAAGGGAAGTAAAAGCAACGCCTGGGGTCAAAGGTCGATGGTTAAGATATGGAAAAGATGCAAAGGCCTGCAAACATGAAACAAAATGTATCAAAAGGAATATACCACTTTCGCATGTCCCATAATGCATCTTGAAAGAACCGTAAACGCTCAGTTGACCATATTATTACCTTCTGCGCAAATGACGTATTGCGCACAACGTAGTGATATGGTCGTTCGTGCAGAAATGCCCGTATTTGCGGTACTTTCAAGATGCATTATGGGACATACGAAACTGTTCTATTAGTTATCTTTAATAAACAAAACTTGGTGTCATTTTGTATAAATTTTGTATTCAATGTGACTCAAAGTGAAAGTACATAATTATTTTTTAACCAAATATTAAAATATCATTATTTTTGTTATTGACATCTCCATAAAGACCAAACGAATACCATTAATTTAAAAATATTATCACTCGATAAATGCATTATAAAAAAATCTGCCCTACAAAGTAAAAACGCAGTATGTGCATTTATAAAGCATAGCAGAAACTTCCATTAAACATGCAATTTCACTTCAATTCATCCACATACAAAAAAGTTGTATGTACATATGTTTGATATAGTAGATGCTGCCTTTAGTTATGGAAGAAAATTGATCGTCTGCTCATTTGTGCAGGATTTCTCCAAGGGAAAAGGAAGCAACTTGCAACATATATGCAATGCACATACTGCGTTTTTACTTTGTAGGGCAGAAATTATATACTGCGTTTTTACTTTGTAGGGAAGAAATTATAAATGCTAACATTTATTTACTATTCCAGCCAATACCCAGGTTAAATGCAAATAAAAAGGAAAGAAAAAGTCATAAAGAGACAAAAAATATGACTGAAATGACTAAAAGAGCTTATAAGAGACTATACATGCTACAAACTGGCTACAACGCATGTTGAAAAAAAAAAAGGTTTTAATTGAAAAGAGCTTACAACGGTTTTGGATTAACTTGTATGTATGTAAGTAGGTAGGTAGTAGGCGGATTCATAAATATTCATAAGCATACCAAACATACTTTAAGGGGTGTTATATAATCTTTGTTATAATGTGACGCGTCATATCGAAAGGCACCTTAAGGATCTCAAAATAAAAATTGATATTTTGGTCCCATCTGTATGATAGTATTTTAAGCTTTAAAATGGCCCATTGCTTTTGGTTATAGGATGTTCGACTGACGTTACATCCAAATTAGTAAAAGGTCACCCTTTTTGAGGTGAGGCCCATTTGCGTTTCATCTCATTCACGTCATCCATACCTAACTCCTTCCTGGTAATCGTTGATTAGAGTTAATTAATACCTTTATTTGGCTAATATTTTCAATTGATTTTATAGGCTAATACATTATCTTCAAAATCATACCAAATTTATGACATTTCATACGATTATTGAAAAGTTGTGACAACATTTGATGCACAATGTACGTATCTCATCCACACCAACCACATTTATGCCTGTTTTCATGTCTGGCTAAATTAGCTTATTGACTTATACTTGTTAATAGCGTTAGTAATCAATTTTATTCGTGTTAATTCCAACTTGTTTTTGATAAACAATAACTAGCCTTTAAAATCATATACGATTTGTGACACTTCAATGGTTTTTTAAGGAGATATGGCAGAACAATTCATGCACAATTTTCATGATGCCTCAACCTCACCCACCTCAACCTCACCCAACTCCACCCTGGCTAAATAGCTTTAACGGGTCATTAAGCTTAATTAATCACTTCATTTGGGTTCTATTCTTGATTTCTTGAAAGTCAAATATATTGTCTTTAAAATTATACCAAAATTATGACATTTCATTTGATTGTTGAAATGATATGACAAAAAATAATGCATAAATCACTCTCCATGTAACAAATCCACCATTTATGGGTGCCCACATTAACAAGAATGACCAAAAGGCATCGGGCTGATTCAGAAAACTATAGTTCTGGAAAATCGAGTTTAAAGTTTCTGTACTGGTAAAACTTGAATGGAGAAAGGATTTTTATCTGGGTTTTTAAGACATTTGTCTTGTGTTTTGGATGTTGGAACCTGATTGATATGATAGAATATACTTCAAAGGTAACGTTTCTGATGAAATAAGAAATTTGACCTTAGAGTCAGACGTGATTTTTGACCATGCTCAGCTTTAATGGCCCGTATCTCGTAATTTACTATGCCGACCTTAAGGTACCTTTAGATATGACGGAGCATATATGATATTTGCAAATAATCTATTTAGCATGTACATTTATTGTTACCGTGCTGTTCATGCAATTTGTACATACTGAGGAGATCAATTTGATTATTCCCCCCAAATCCACTTTTGCAAATTATGTGTTTTCTTTTTCATTTTGTTTCCAATATACTTGCCATGTTTTACAGGGAGACCACACCATAATCATTTCCGTTGGTCTCCTGTACGAATAGACTCCTTCATGAGGTATGTATGTCATGCAAGTACTTGTATCATTGATTGATTGATTTGACAATGGCCAAAGTACCACCGTGACTACTTATGTCACGGGGAGGACACCCTCTAGACTGCAGCTCTGTAGATTCCCATTTCATACACACTGAAAACATTAATTAGTCAAAAAACATGTCTATTTGACTAATCAAAATTAGTCATGCAGTGTTATTTTTTCATAATTCATGAAAAAAATGCTGTAAATGTCTTTGAAATGTTGAAAAACAATTTTTAGCGTTTAAAATAGTTTCCATCTCTAAATATTCAATTTGTAATCACTTAATTATTAGTTAATTGATAATTGATCAATTACAGGACTAATTAGTGAATATCAAATGCGTCTTTAATTCGTCAATTGACTAATTGAATGACGCAGGACTAACTGTATTTAGTCACAATGACTAATATAGTTCATGATTTGTCATTGCAACGGACTAATTAATGGTAAATATCCATCAGAAATTAATAATTTAATTCGCCATTCAGTTAGTCCTGCGTCATTCAATTAGTCAATTCACGAATTAAAGACGCATTTGATATTTACTAATTAGTCCTGTAATTGATCATTTATCAATTAACTAATAATAACCAAATTACAAATTGAATATTTAGAGATAGAAACTATTTTTTAAACATCAAACATTGTTTTTCAACATTTCGAAGACAATTACAGCATTTTTTCATAAATCATGAAAAAATCACTCTGCATGACTAATTTTTAATTTGTCAAATAAGACATGTTTTTTGACTAATTACCGTTTTCAGTGCACATGCCTTTTTGAAAATTGAGCTCCTAATTCCACCACGTAAAGAAACATTTTCGGCCCATGTGTTCAAATCTTATTTTTTGAGGATTACTTTAGTTCTCAGAGTCGATCCTCCCTTTTCAGAAAATCCGCACACTCCTACCAAAACAAAAAATGAGTGGCCCCCACGACCTAATTTTTTTTATACAATATTGATTTATTTCAGGAAACAAAAACACCGGAGGTGTAAAAACACATTGTAGAGCATTGACCTTTGTAAAATATAAACTAGAGAAAAAAAAATTCCGCTGCACCAACTTACCACTGCGACAACTAGCGTCGTGGCAACATAACACACAAAAACTGGAAAAAAAAAAAGAATTAAAATAATGTATCAGCAAATTTAATTGTAAAAAAAAACCTTGACAGTAAGGCATGATGTTTGATTTTATTACATCTGAAGCTACATTACATTTGAAGAACACCGAATCCACTTGACCAAGATCGAGAAAGCACGTGAGAGTAGGTGTATTGTTCAAGGATACTCCACACGCAAATATTGGTATATAATAGATGTGTTGATTACTTAAAATTTAAAACAATTTGGGTTTGCACCAAAGCGTTCTGCTTTATAACTTGCAAAATAGCCATATAATATATTGATATTTTGCAACTCGTTGACAACGTTAACAGTGCAGTTAAGAGGAATGAAACATCCATTAGTATTTTTCTTGACCTCTCAAAGGCATTTGATACTACTGACCATGACCTTCTTTTACACAAATCGGAGTATTATGGATTTCGTGGAATTGTATTACAATGGTTTAAAAGCTACCTCAGCAACAGGAAACAATATGTGTCATTTAATTCTATTGTATCAGCAGAAAAATGTATTGCATGTGGTGGTCCTCAGGGCTCGATTTTGGGTCCATTACAATTTACTTTATATGTGAATGACATTATCAATACATCAAATGTACTCGAATTTACTCTTTTTGCTGATGACACCACTATTCTCTATTCACATCCAAAAATTGAACAACAAATCATTCTAATAAATCATGAAGTTAAGGAAGTAAGCAACTGGTTCAAAGCCAACAAATGATATGTAAATGCTAGTAAAACAATTACACGATCTTAGGTACTCCACACATGGTATTAAACAGATATCTCAATTTCACTCTTATCTTAGGGCGTGTTCACACATAATTTGGTCATGACTATATTCTCGCTCGTGAACGGCTCTAGAGCGAGACAACTTATCAGTTGCGTTCACGCTGGGACATGACTTGCGCGTTAAAACTAGTGGCGCGTCACTTTTAATCACGAGCGAGACACTTTCTAAAATTGCGTTCACACTGAGAATTAGGTCATGAGTGGCTCACAAGCGAGAATATAGTCATGACTTAATTTCTCAGTGTGAACACGTCCTTAGATAATACCGATTTGGAACGGGTGAAAAACACCAATTCTCAGGTGTTAAAATTGATGTATGTTTAACATTAAAACACCACATCGATTGTGTGTCCAAAACAATGTCGAGAAATATTGGTGTCATGAACAAAATTAAACACTTCATCCCCAAACGCATCTTACATACCCTTTGCTGTACTCTTGTTTTGCCTTATTTAAACTACAATATTTTAATTTGGGCGAAATACGTGTAAAACATAATTAGATAAATTGGTTAAACTTCAGTAATGGGCCATAAGAACAATTTCTCATAGCCATTATCGAAGTCATACTAATCCGATTTTTACCCAATTCAGTGTGAAAGTACACCTTCTAAGAGGCTACTGCCAGCATTTACCAATTATTTTAAACGTTCGAATATTCCTAACTATTCGACAAGAAATAAATACAACTACCGGGGTACCAATACCCTAATTATAGCCTGAAGATGATTCTGTTCGAACTACAGTTCCCCATGTTTGGAATACCCTTGATAAATCAATTCAAAGCTCAAAATCCTCAGTTTCAAAAATTCCGCTGTAAGTTGAAACTTAAACTCAAAATATGAATAACTCAGTTTGTTTTAACATTTTGATAGTGCAAATTTTGTCAGTCCCTTTTCATGAGCAGCTGTCCTTGTCTTGTCGATCGTTGTCGGTTTATTTTGTTTAATAATGTATCTTAAATTCATTTAAATCAGGGGTAGTACATATCACAGGCCTAATTGGCTTTCTAGTATTATCCCCCATGATTGTATTTCTTGTATAAATTTATATCACAGGCCTAATTGGCTTTCTAGTATTATCCCCAATGACTGTATTTCTTGTATAAATTTTGTTGTATTTTATTAGTTATACCTTGGGTCTATCTCGACATTTCCCGTATTTCTTGAACAAGCCGGGGCAACGATTTTATCCTTTAAAGTGTACATGAATTTTGTAATCTCGTTGGTAAACTTACAATCAAAAACGAAATTTTAATCATAAAAGCTTTTTAAACAAAGCATGGAAAGCCCCAAGTCACAGCCATGTCGTGCGCTTGGTTGGGTAATGATCTAGGCGTGTACGCTTGCGTTACGACCAATGCGTAAACGATGCATTCCATATGCGATATACTCTTACGCAGCAACTTAAACGACGCACGAAAACATCTTTAATCTATGAATGTTTGTATATGAGTCACGAAATACGGGATATATTCAGGGTTTGGCTTATTTTTATTTCTGACAATCATGAAGACCAACCAGTACTTAGGACCTATGCAAATGAGCTCATTAGACGAAATTTAATTTTCATTTCCCGGGTATATCAGGAAAACTTGGTCGCTAGATTTTTTTTCTTTTTTTTCTCGACGTGACCTGTCAGATAGGATCGAACTTTGAACCCCTGTAATCACAAAGGGGTCAATGCAAATAGAAAATGAGGAAGTGGAAGAAAATATTTAGAGTTTTTTTCAATAAGATAAGTTTATTTTTGACAGTGGGGAATAAAAAATTTTCGTTTCACTACATTTAAAAAAAAATGTAAATTTTAAGCTTTTAAAATCACGAAATCAAATCTATTTACGTGTAGCGTGTTTTAACAAATTTTATGCGAAATGGCTTATACGAACTCCAAGATAAGATATCAGACATCATATTCATGAAATTTGAAAAATATATCTTTACTGTAAGACTTTTTAAATCAGTAAATAAATCGAGGGAAAATTCAGTACAATTAAACATTCGAGAGGGACATGATGTCGGTCATCACATTTATCCCGATATACACAGCGAACATCGTAAACGACAAGTCACTCCTTTCGAAGGTCTTGGGCTATATTGGGCAAATCTGACGTCATTTACCATACCACGTGTAGCACTGGCAGCTCCGAGCTTGACTGGGACATGTGCATCCACCGTGCATATTATTTACGGGCTATTGGGAAATGATTTTATCATGTTTATCTAAAGAAATTCTTTTGGAAAAATAGTTTATTGAAGGAATATCAATCTAATATGATGGAAAAAAATAATACTTTGTTTTCAAATGAAACGAAGAAAAAAAAAGAAGGCGCCGACGGGATTCGAAACTTGGACCTCTCGCATCAAAAGCGAATAGCGTATCCACTAAGCTATCGAGATCTTGCTGATATGGAGAGGGTGTTTTAACTATATGTACGTAATAATAGACAAATGCCGCGTAATTGATCACTTCCAGGGTTATATGATGTTTTGCGTAGAAATTTGATGTATTATTTGACCTCATTGGACCAAGCGTCACATTCTCTTACGTGATACGTGTTTTACACAAAATTACCGCAAATGTGTTAGTAAATCTGTTAAAGATGTTTTGTCGCTCTTTTTTGACCAAGTGGCTAAAATATAATTAAGTCCAGAACCGTAGATTTTAGGTAAAACGCAAAGACCTAATTTGAGCTCACTCAAGGAAAATAAATACTCGCAAAATCACACGAAAAGACACTCATATTTCCATTTTTTTTTTAAATATCAAAATATTTTCACAACATTTATGCTTCTAAGTGCAAGTTTGGTTTGAGATTCTATGCTACTTTGGTGAGCTTACATGCTTTTTAAACTAGGGTATCCGAACTCATGAATATTCATACGCATGTTAAAAAAACGGCATTTCCTGTAATTTGTCATGAATAAAAAAAATAAAATAAGCGACATTTCAGCGAGCTGAATTCTGGCTGTGAAGACGGGTTTTGTTTGACCAATGATATTACCGAATTCGTGTAAACTAAAGGATAATGTATTGTATTTGTTGTGGAAACAAAGCGAATAAATGAATAAATATTTCTTATGTAACATGTGTAAGCGTACCTTGGTATCCTTGTGTCGAAATCTTATTAAAATCTATGCAAGTATGTAGGTATGTAGGAATAGCGCCCAATTATGTGAAAAAGGGACCCCGCATCCTCCGGCTCCTGCACCACTTTAATTAATTAAGACATTAATTAATCCTATTAAAAACCAAATTAGCTCAACAACTCTCTCGAATGAAAATAAATTTACTAATGTATGACATAAAATAAGTGAATACGACATGAAAAACATAGTGCAGTAACTTCATTTATAGCTCCTGCAATGTCCATGATTGACTAGAAAAACATCCATGCACGACCAGATTCTTGAAGAGGCGTGCAATTTAAGGTTGGACACTCACCATTGGTTCCGTAACACGTGTTGTACTGTATTATCTTACGTATTTCTAATCTTCTAATTCGTTCTACTGCTTCACGATACAGGTTTTCCCAACCATAGAGTTTCAATAGCTTTATTCCTTGTAGTAATTCGCTGGAATGCTTTAATCGGTCGTCTGTAAATTTCTACCGAAACAGAATAAAATCAAATTGTGTAACTACATAAAAGGGATGTTGCAAAATACACCGGTGTGGTAGCATTTCTTCTATCAGAAATGTAGTTCTTTAGTTATATTGAATAAATAATTATAGATAAATTTCAGACGCAAAATTCAAGACATGTCTCCATATTGGTGACAGGAGACGCATATCTGCCCTACAAAGTGAAAACGCTGTACGTGCATAGCAGATAAAATGCAAGTTACTTCCCTTAGAGAAATCATGCATAAATGAGCAGACGATCAAATATTGTTCACAACCTAAGGCAATATATACTATATCAAACATATGTAAATACGACTTTTTTTGCATGGGGAATTGAAGTGAAATTTTACGTTTAATGGAAGTATCTGCTATGATTTATAAATGCACATACTGCGTTTTTACATTGTAGGGCAGACATGTCTCCATGCAAGATCCTGTTCTGCTGAACAAAGTAAAAACGCATTTTAAAGCTTAGCAAATACTCAGTCTATTAAACATAAAATTTCATTCCCATGCAATAAAGTTGTATGGACATATGTTTGATATAGTAGATACTTCCTTAAATTATGAGAAAGAATTGATCGTCTGCTCATTTGTGCAGGATTTCTCCAATGTAAAAGGAAGTAGTTTGCAATTGATTTGTAATACACATACTGCGTTTTTACTCTGTTTGGCAGTGTTATCGTGTTAAGAGACATGCCTTGAAGTTTGAACGATCAAAATGGTGATGGATACATGTTGTATAAAGAAAAAATTATAGGTGAACAAAGAGATTGTTAGAATGACAACCAAGAATAAAAAAAGAAGAAGAAGAAGAAGAAGAAGATGTAGAAGAAGATGAAGAAGCAGAAGAAGCAGAAGAAGAAGCAGAAGAAGAAGAGGAAGAAGAAGTAGAAGAAGATGAAGAAGCAGAAGAAGAAGAAAAGAAGAAGAAGAAGAAGAAGAAGAAGAAGAAGAAGCAGAAAGAAGAAGAAGCAGAAGCAGAAGAAGAAGAAAAAGAAGAAGAAGCAGAAGCAGAAGCAGAAGAAAAAGAGAAGAAGCAGAAAAAGAAAAAGCAGGAAGAAGCAGAAGAAGAAGAAGAAGAAGAGGTAGAAGAAGCAGAAGCAGAAGAAAAAGAAGAAGAAGAAGAAGAAGAAGAAGAACAACAACAACAACAACAACAACAACAACAACAACAACAATAAGAAGTAGAAGAAGAAGAAGAAGAATTTTGCCTGTCGATTTTCCATAGTCAGAGTGTGGGATTACTAGTAGCTGGTTACCTACCATGGCCTGTTTCTGGATGTAAGACATGGTATGAGCAAGAAGAGACATTAAAGGCATCACAGCCGCGAAGACCATAACTCCAAGTAGAGATGAGAGGCCGATTTGGTAATACAACAATCCCACTGTTACGACTATCTACACAAACAAACATAACTAGAGGTAATTCCGTCACTGTAGTGACGCGGACCCTGCCGCAAACCTTTTTCAAAGACTTGCGTGATCTCAAAAGTGGTCCTGGGTTGGGTCAAACATTATTTTGACCAAGTTTAGTG
>JXSR01S002285.1:17374-29517 GCA_000969725.1 Ophiothrix spiculata
CATCCCCTTACCGAGTGAATGTAGAATGACGGATTGCAGTGGTAGTCCTTGCCTTACCGAGTGAATATGGCATGACAGATTACAATGGTAGTCATTGCCTTACCGAGTGAATGTGGAATGACGGATTACAATGGTAGTCATTGCCTTAGCGAGTGAATGTAGAATGACGGATTACAATGGTAGTCATCCCCTTACCGAGTGAATGTAGAATGACGGATTGCAGTGGTAGTCCTTGCCTTACCGAGTAAATATGGCATGACGGATTACAATGGTAGTCATTGCCTTACCGAGTGAATGTAGAATGACGGATTACAATGGTAGTCATCCCCTTACCGAGTGAATGTAGAATGACGGATTGCAGTGGGAGTCCTTGCCTTACCGAGTGAATATGGCATGACGGATTACAATGGTAGTCATTGCCTTACCGAGTGAATGTAGAATGACGGATTACAATGGTAGTCATTGCCTTACCGAGTGAATGTAGAATGACGGATTACAATGGTAGTCATTGCCTTACCGAGTGAATATAGAATGACGGATTACAATAGTAGACATTGCCTTAGCGAGTGAATGTAGAATGACGGATTACAATGGTAATCTTTGCTTTACCGAGTGAATGTAGAATGACGGATTACAATGGTAGTCATTGCCTTATCGGGTGAATGTAGAATGACGGATTACAATGGTAGTCATTGCCTTACCGAGTGAATATGGCATGACGGATTACAATGGTAGACATTGCCTTAGCGAGTGAATGTAGAATGACGGATTACAATGGTAGTCATCGCCTTACCGAGTGAATGTAGAATGACGGATTACAATGGTAATCTTTGCTTTATCGAGTGAATGTAGAATGACGGATTACATTAGTAGTCATCGCCTTATCGATTGAATGTAGAATGACGGATTACAATGGTAGTCTTTGCCGTACCGAGTGAATAAAGAATGACGGATGGTAGTCATCGCCTTATCGAGTGAATGTAGAATGACGGATTACAATGATAGCCATCGCCTTACCGAGTGAATATGGATTGACGGATTACAATGATAGTCATTGCCTGAGTCGTATGGATATTCCTGCTCTGCTTGCTGTTGGCTCTGCTGGCTTTCGCAAACAGCTGAGAGACATACTAGTAGAGTTAGGATAATCATGATGCATTACGGTATATAGAATATCCAGCTACAGCTAAATGGCACTGTTTAGATAATGTAACAGAAGAATTGAAAACCAACATCCTGCAGATGAATGTACTTTGATTTACAAATGAGTAATATTAGTAGATGTGTCCCACAGAATAACTTCCGAACACCGGAAAAGTAGATGAAACCTAATTGCCCTTAACCCAATTTTGAAGGTAAATACATCCTAGGTTTTTTCTGAACCAAAAAAGTTCAGAAAAGGTTCTTAAGCCCCAAAATGGTTCCTCCAGCTTCAAGAACCCTTTTTTGAACAAAGTCCAGTATACCCTCAAAGGTTCTTAGTAAAACAGAAAAAAATGTTTTTAGTGAAGATAAAACACGTGTAAATACTTTAGAGGACTAATAACTTTGTCTTCTCTTCCCTACAATTGCAGATTATGTGAAGACTGGAAGTAAATTAGGCCTTGAAGGCCTACTTGCATTTTCAAAGGTTCTACCATCAAAGGAACCTTTTTAGCCGAAATGGTTCTATATAGAGGACAAAAAAGGGTTCTTAATAGCACCTTTTTTTTCTGAGAGTGTATGATTGTATTGATTGAGTACGTTAATAAATTAGTTCCATAAACTACCAGTAGAATTCGCTGAATTTGTGGAATAAAAACAGTGTTTCTAGTTTATCTTTTATTCCACACCTGTGATGGTCAAACAAATTATATTTGATTTAATCATTTCTCTTGTTTTCTTGATATAGTTTTGATTAATCTTACCGTTAGTCTCTCACGCTGATCCAAAAAAAAAAAAGCTAGTCAGATAGAAAGAATAATTTACAATGGTCATGTGATAAAAAAAAAAGTTATCCCACATTAAACCTTACCGAATGGATGTGAAAAGACGGGTTGCAGTGATAGTCATTGCCTGAAACGTATCCCTGCTCTCCTTGCTGCTGGCTCTGGTGGCTTTGACAAACCACTGAGAGACACCCCAATAGAATAAGGACGAACATGTTGCAACTGTATTATAGAATACTCTGCTTCAACTAAATGACACGGTTTAATACCTGAAAACGATATAATACGAAGTAAAAAACAACACTGAATAACAAATGAGTAATATTAGTAGGCCACAGGAAGTTCGTATAGTTTCCGATCACATTGGAAAATAAAGGACTTTGAAACCCAATATTAATAACCCTGACCACATTTTGAAAGTGCAAGTAAATGTGCTTAAACCAGAACTTTAAGGTGTTTGATCCATGAAATATTGAGAAATTTGCTGGTAAAAATCGGCATTAATGATATTTTATCGATGTATAACCGACTTTTAGAATCATAACAATTGGGTATCATCGGACTCGTTTTTGCATGTGATCCGTGAGTCAGTTTAGAAAAAGCATTTTTTGGGGAAATTAGTACAGGGGCTAAGGGAAATGCGGCAAAAGTGACATATTTTGTGTTGATTCAAAAATTTCTAATTAAAATTTAGTGTCACATTTTTCACAAACTTTGCGCAAAAATATGTTCTTTCAAGTAACAAAATGAAAAGTGGGAGTCACCGACCCATTTTTCACGAAAATAGAGAAAATTTGACCTTTTTTGGCTTCAAAACACTATTCTGCGCATACGTGTTGCTACACTTGCGAAATCAATACCAGTACGCGTGGACCAGACACCTTAAAACAAACATGGCAGCAACATTGTCGGAAAATTGAGTTTTGACCAAAATTAAATGAATTTTCCCATTCGTGGTAGCAATTTTTAATAAATTGATCTGAAAAGACCTTTTTTGTTTCTAGTAAGAGTGATGTCATTTTCAATGAAATATTCATGTGAATCACTGTTTTTTGAGAAGAAACATTTGAAGCTCTTTGGCAACTGATTTAAAGAGTACCTTAACATGAAAACTCCAACTTCAAGTTTTTAAGTGTCATAGACATTCAGAATTTTCAAGGAGCAGAATGGCTTCTGTGTCTATTTTCAATTGATCTTACAGCTCATTTTTGAAGTTCGATTATCTTATCTACTAGCTATTGCCCGTATTACCCAAAACCAAGATATTATAATTAAAATAGGGTAACACTAGAGTAATAATATAATAATATTGATCGCCTTTCCAAAGAGATCAAAGGACTTTACAATATACAAATATAAAAATACAATGAGCAAGATACATAGCAATAAATTGCATGGTTGTTGAAGTACACAGTTAAAATATAACTTCAATGGTTGCTGTCATGAGTAAGAGATATTTACTCAGACAATTGTGCTGGTAGAGTGAGAAATCATACATTATTTTAAAAAAATGATAAAAGATTAACGTTACAAATCATATTATGATCTTAGAATAAGTTTAATTCTACCTTTTAGTTCAAATACGTATATAATACCCAAAAAAATATATAAATTCTGAGTGATATTTCATATCTTGATAATTTGAATAAAGTCTTGTTGGAATTCTATTTTCAAAGATCTTTGAAATTGATTTAATGGTGTGCATACACTTGTGTCAATATAATGTGAGCTCACATAAGGATACAGTTTTTGTCTTGATCTTGAAGACTTTCTTCAGAAAGCATCTGATTTATAGCATAACGTCAAAGTGGACGTTTTGGCGTAATTCATTCTATTTAAACACAGGACTGTGAAGTTCACGGTACACTGTACGTTGTAAGTCGTTGAGCATGTTGTTATCTGTAACCAAAGATGTTAACCACAGGCCGTTAACCATGAGCCGTTAACCATGAGTTGTTACCCATATAGATGTAAGTTCACTTCTGGTAAGTTTGTCACAATGGTGGAAACTCAGATGGCACAGGACAAAGAAACCACTTTCCAAAAGGAAACATTTTGCTGCACAAAACACACTGGCTTAAATCAGCAAGCGGCGAAACAAAGAAAACTTCTGTTTTAAGTTTTCATGTCAAAATCGCAGAAACAACAGCACTGGCAATTATATCACAAGATGGAAAAGTTGATGCCCTGATTGATCATAAACTATGCCTAAATGATCACCATAAGTTTCATAAATTTGAGCCACTTTCTTGGGTTCTCTCAAAAACATACATCCATAGAGGGAACCGTGGCCGAGCGGTTAGAGCACGGGTCTCGTAATACAGAGATTGTGGGTAATTAAATATCAATGGCACTTGAAAATCACTGGTGAGAGTTAAGGTGGGAAAAACTTCTGGTCAATAAAATTGTGAAAACATCTCTATGTGACATTTCACACATCCCCCCCCCCCTTTTAAGATAAATGTTCCGAAACATTTTTCTCTCAACTCACATATGATTTTATTACAAGAAATAATACAAAACAATAAGTACTGAGCTTTCCTAGTTCACTGTGTACACATGCTCTAAATTTGTAGACAACTATGTTTACTAACCTTTAACGTTCTCAACACGATTTTTTAAAATAGCCATATTTCTTGCACATTCACTGAAATCTGGCAGAAAACTACATATACTCACTCGTTCATGGATTTACTGAGATAATCAGCCCTTATCTTGTCCTTTCCTTTGATGGCAACCAATCTGTATCTGTAGGGCTGCAATGCCAGTGCCCATCGCATGATCCTGTTGTTGGCAACCTTGGATCGCTGCATACAGAGTAAGGGTTGATGATCCGTTTCTAGAATGAACTGATGTCCATACAGGTAAGGCTCAAACTTCTGTGTCGCCCATACAACGGCCAGACTTTCCTTTTCCATCACAGAGTACTTTCTTTGTGTGTCGTTTAGAATTTTACTTGCGTAAGCTATCGGAAACATTTCATCGAACTCTTGAAGCACGACAGCTCCAATTCCAATGTCTGAAGCGTTAGTTCTCAGAATGAATTGTCGTTTAATGTCAGGCAGGTGTAGAATAGGAGATTGGATCAGCTTAGACTTCAAGGTATCGAACGCCAATTGCTGGTTGTCACCCCACAGTCTTTGTTGGTTCTCCCTTTCTAGTCTTGTCTGTCAAAGGTATAGCAGTGCATGCAAAGTTAGGTATGAATGATCTATAGTAGTTTAGAAGACCCAAAAGCGATCGTAGCTGCGTCTTCGTCTTTGGTCTTGGTGCTTCCTTTATGGCCTCTAACTTTTTCGGAACTGGTTGTAGTAATCCCTTGCCAACTACATGTCCTAAGTACTCAACCTTGTATGACAAGTGTGCATTTTGAAGGTCTTGCTCTCATATTTGCATCTCTCAATCTCTGAAAAACTTGTCACAAAACTTTGATATACTCTTCCCAGGTTGGCATGTGCACGAAGATATCATCTATGTAATTGTTTACTCCTTTGAGTCCTCAGAACATCTTTCGCATTATCCTGGAAAAAGTTGCAGACGAATTGACTAGCCCAAATGGCATAACCTTGAATTGATACAGTCCATCATGTGTTATAAAGGCAGTATACTTCTTGGCCTCTTCTGTCATAGGTACTTGTTAATAGCCTTTACTTAAGTCAATCTTCAAAAAGAATCTGTCATCAACAAGCTTGGCAAATATCTCATATGTTGTAGGTGTTGGCTCTGTATCAAACACTGTGATACGATTAATTTTTCGACTATCAACACAGCATCTGTATGTTCCATCTGGTTTAACAACTAAGCACAGAGGAGATGCATATGGACTGTCTGATTCTTCAATGATGTCTAAATCCATCATCATCTTCACTTCCTTCTTGACAGTTTCAGAAGAGGATGAGGGATATGATAAGGACGACTGCGAACAGCTTTGGTATCAGTCACCTTCATGTCATGATCAGCTAACGTTGTCCTTCCAGGAACATCTGTTAGTCTATGTGTGAACTCATGTAACACCTTCTTGCCGTCATGATGCCGTTCTGTACTTAATTTGTCACTTTTACGTCCTCAGTCTGTCTCAATGTTGGAAGCTGAAGTAGATTGTCATTGGACATTGAAGATTCCATACCATCAAGATTCGAGGCATCTTCTTCAATAACTGAGACACATACTATCTCGAGAAGCCTAGCTGTTACTTCAACAGGTGGCTCTTCATCATGTAATCCCACAAATGCCACAATTGATGATTGATCTTCATCTCTTCTGTAATATCTCTTCAGTAAATTTGCATGGAAGGTTTTTGTAGTATTTCCAAGATCTATCTTGTAGTCCATGTGTCCAACTCTCTCAGCAACCCTACCAATGCATCAACATTTTATTCTTGTCGGTTGGCAGTAAGAAGATCACTTCATCTCCAACAGAGAATTTTCTTGACTTTGCCTTTTTATTATAGTAAGTCTGGTATTTCTTCTGGGATTTCTTCAATTCCTCTTTAGCGAAGTCGCATGTCTTTTGAAATCTTTCCTGAAGATACAGAACATATTGGTAAGTAGTCTTTATTTCTGATTCATCAATACTATCTGTCAACAACTCCATCAAAATCGTCAATGGACCTCTGACGGATCGGCCGTATAATAGCTCGAATGGAGAAAATCCGGTGGAGGCTTGAGGAACTTCTCGATATGCGAAGAGTAATGGGTTGATATACCGATCCCAGTCTTTTGGACGTTCCTCACACATCTTCTTGATCATACTTTTCAAACTGCCGTTGAACCGTTCCACAAGGCCATTACATGCCGGATCGTAGGGTGTGGTAGTAAGCTGCTTAATCGAGAGTAAACTGCCAACTTCATGCATAACATCAGAAGTAAATTTCGTGCCTTGATCGGTTAAGGTTACACACCACTAAATAGCTACTGAGAAGCAAGCTATGCCAATTAGGCGGACTATTTGCTCACGGGACAAAGAACCTACTAAAAAGCTTGAAATTGGGCTAAAATGTGTAATAAAATATGAAGATTTCATATTGCATTGTTAATTTGAAGTATCTTGTTTCATTTTTTTACATTTAATTGAGCAGCAGTGAAATATTACTCCGCGAGAGTGATTCGCCATAAAACGCCCCCAAAACAGAATTTTCGGAACTTATACGGGGAAAATGAGGGCAGTATGGTCTCTTTACCTTCCACGCAGATTTTCAAGATAATTTTCTTTGCCTTTTTATTATAGTAAGTCTGGTCTTTCTTCTGGGATTTCTTCAATTCCTCTTTAGCGAAGTCGCATGTCTTTTGAAATCTTTCCTGAAGATACAGAACATATTGGTAAGTAGTCTTTGTTTCTGATTCATCAATACTATCTGTCAACAACTCCATCAAAATCGTCAATGGACCTCTGACGGATCGGCCGTATAATAGCTCGAATGGAGAAAATCCGGTGGAGGCTTGAGGAACTTCTCGATATGCGAAGAGTAATGGGTTGATATACCGATCCCAGTCTTTTGGACGTTCCTCACACATCTTCTTGATCATACTTTTCAAACTGCCGTTGAACCGTTCCACAAGGCCATTACATGCCGGATCGTAGGGTGTGGTAGTAAGCTGCTTAATCGAGAGTAAACTGCCAACTTCATGCATAACATCAGAAGTAAATTTCGTGCCTTGATCGGTTAAGGTTACACACCACTAAATAGCTACTGAGAAGCAAGCTATGCCAATTAGGCGGACTATTTGCTCACGGGACAAAAAACCTACTAAAAAGCTTGAAATTGGGCTAAAATGTGTAATAAAATATGAAGATTTCATATTGCATTGTTAAATTGAAGTATCTTGTTTCATGTTTTACATTTAATTGAGTCGGTTGTCTTCTGTAAGCCTTGATGTCCTCCAAGCAAGCATTCGTGAGCTAATTTCATCATTTTGAGTACGATACTTCTGTGGTACGACAACTTGTTGGATGACTTCACCAAAGTTGACAGTGGCTGATTGAAACTCACGATACAGTTCTGTATACTAAACTTGGACTTAGTTTCATCTGAATATGCCAACTCTCTGAACTTGTCAAGGGTAGCATCTTCTTCTTGCGCCTGACAAAGATCATCTACATTTACGATGTCATTCATGGCTTTTGGTACTCGAAGTTCTTTCAGCTCCTTCTCCTTTGCCAACTTCTGAGCCCTAGTCTCTACAGCACAAGTCTCTTCTGGTTGAAGACAGTTATCTTCCTTCCAAGTTGGGTTTGGATCTGCTGGATCACGGACACCTTCGATGTTGCCTAATATTAAGTCATAGACTGGATTGTTCATGCAGAGTGCGGAGATTTTGCCCTTGAAATATGGAGTATCCACATTGATGATAGCAATAGGAACATTCCTCATGGTACCATCAATTAACACACAAGTCTTGGATTCTCCAGTTAGCTGACTGCTGGAAACTAAACTCCGACGAACAACAACACTGCTGCATCCGCTATCACGTAGAACTTGACAACTCTGACCATCTAACAAGCCTTGAGTAACTGGCATCTTCTTAACGCCACGTGAACTACATGCTGCACTCATAACTGGTACTTTTGTGTCCACATGCTTAAGTAAGTGAATCTTCATGAATATTACTTTAATGAGTGTCTTTGTTTATTATCAAACATGCACTATAATCTTTATTGGAACATCTCTCACAAGAGCAAGCAGTACATGGGGAAGCTGTTTGTCTGGATTGGACATTGTCATTACTCTTACTCTTAAATTTACCTCTATCTTGACAACTACTATTTGTAGACATTCTTTTCTCTGTACTTTCTACTACCAAACCAGCTGCCTTGAGAGCAGTTGCATGCAGTAGCGTACCCAGCGGGGGGCGGGGGGAGGGGGGCAGGGGGGGGGCAGACTGCCCTCGGACGACTAAAATGGGAACGGAAAAGCGAAAAAATGTGGACAAGAAGGGGAAGAAGAGAAAGAGAAGGAAAGGGGAAAGAGAAGGGAAAAGTGGAAAGGGAGAGAAGAAAAGGGGAAGGAGGGAGAGAAATCTTTTTGCACAAATTTCAATATATTTTCCATGGTGGGTACTCCACTTCGGTCTGAACGGGGGTGTGCGGCTCGGAACGTGGAACCCTTACACATATCTAAGGGTAATTTTTGAGAAAAAAACCACCAATCTTTAGGGATTTTGCTCCAAAAAATAGGTTGATTTTTTCAAAAATTCTCGCGATGCCAACTCAGAAAATTTTAATTTTTTGGACCATTTTAGGTATTTTGGTGATAAAAATGGGACCCATGTTTAGGGCTTTTTTGTGAAAATCTAAGGCACATCCCTGTATACCTCAGATGAGGCCCCCCCCCCCTTCTCGGTATATTTTAACAATTTGTAGCTGAAATCATATCATAATTTTCCTCCGACCATTTTTGCTCAACAAATTTGCCACCCCCCCCCCCCTAAAATTTCATCCTTCCACCGTGTTAAACATTTGCATTAGTATCATTGAAAAACCTAAAAATAATGTAATGAAAAATCAAATACAAAAATACATCGGGACGGTAAATGTGTTTGTCCCCCTTGGCTTTCATGCCTTCGTACGGCCCTGGGGACGACGCCGATGTTTTAGGGACGATACCGACGTTTGCCCCCTTTGACTAACAATGCTGGCTACGCGCCTGGTTGCACGACTTCCTCTGCAATTTCTAACCAAATGTCCTGGTTTGTCACAAAGAAAACATTTGCGCGGTGTATGACTTGCTTCAGATACTTGTCTGATTCACTTGTCTTACCAATAGGATTAGCTGCAGAACTACGATGGTTGCCTTCTACTAGAAGATTGTTTTTGATCACTTGATTTTGCAACAGAGCCCCAACTACCTTTTGCATCTAAGTATTATATCAGCCATCTCAGTAACTGACTTTGGATGTCTTTCTTTTATGAAGACAGCCATATCTTTAGTACAACAACTGGTGAATTGTTCGTTAATGAGAAGTTCAAATATACCTGGGTATGTTTTTGGTGACTCAGACAAATTAATCCATCTATCTAAAGCATCACTGAGCCTTGCAATAAACTGTTGTGCACTTTCATTTGATTCTGTTCTAAAATCCATCTTCAGTCCAGTGATATGTTTTAAGGGGTGTAAGCACGTCACTCGATTATACGTTTTTGCAAGTTTATTTTGTACCATAACTTTTGAGAAAATCACAAAAAACAAAGTTTTTGGCCATTTAGGCTTCCAACCAAGCTAAAAATAACGATTTTTTTTAAATGACTTCAGTATGGTAATTTTTATTTAAAACACCCACTTAGATGTTGCGTCATTTTTATTTTTTCGGATTTTTGCCAATGTTTTGATTTTCATGCCAAATAAGGTCAAAAATATTTTTACCTTATTTGGCATGAAATTACAAAAAATGGTCAAAATCCTAAAAAATAAAATGACGCTACATCTGAATGGGCATTTTAAATTTTGAAAAAAAACACCATTCTGAAGTCATTTTTAATGTTATTTTTATTGGTTGGAAGGCCAAATAGCCAAAAAATGTGTTTTTTATGATTTCCTTAAAAAATGTGATTTTTGGTCAAAAATAAACATCACCATCATGTTCCTTGTGAAAATTTCTTTCTGAAAATGTATACTTTTCTTAACTTTAAGCACTTTGTTAAAAAGTTATGTACAAAATAAACTTGCAAAAACGTAAAATTGAGAAAGGTGCTTACAGAATCAAAATCATACCGGCCCCTTAAATAATTCTAATTTCAACACATCATAATTATTAGCATCTTTTGTAGCTAATCTATTGTAAGTCCCTTAACCTTTACCTTGCAATAATGAACTCAGATTCACAGCCCAATCTTTTTTTGTTCCAACCTTGACCTTCAGCATATCTCTCAAACCTTTGCAAAAAGGCATCAATGTCATCACTGTCCTCTCTAAACACATGTAATTTGGGAGCACGAGCTTTTGAATGCAAAGGAAGCTAATGTTTCAGAACTAAAATCACTTTCTTTAGATTCCTTTTTAAATTTTTCATGAGATAACTGTAATTCATCAAGTTATTTTTCATAAACCATACGATCCTGTTCTTCCTCCCTTCCTCTAGCCCTTACCTCCTTTTCCCTAATCCTTTCATCATCAATGAATTTTTGCAAATCTTCACCACTATATCCCAATTTTTCACCAATCTTTGTCAACTCAACTAGATCCATGTTGTGATAAATTGCCAATACAAAATTAACTAGACAGGACTGTGTCACTGCAGTGACACGGACCCTGCCTCTGTTTTTTCTTTGAAAAAATTTGACCTTTCTTTTGACCTTTAATCCCCAAGGAAAGGTCGGGCGATGGGGTCACCATGGACACTTTTGATCGCTGTTCCAAGACGAACAATTTAACACCATAATCTTTGAAATCGAAAAAAGTTGAAAATTTGACCTTTCTTTTGACCTTTGACCCCCAAGGAAGGGTCGGGCAATGGGGTCACTGTGGACACTTTTGATCGTTGGACAAAGACAAACAATTTGACATCTCAAACGTCGAAATCGGACAAAGTTGAAAATTTCACCTTTGACCCCCAAGGAAGGGTCGGGCAATGGAGTCACTCTGGACACTTTTGATCGTTGGACCAAGACAAACAATTTGACATCTCAAACATCGAAATCGGACAAAGTTGAAAATTTGACCTTTCTTTTGACCTTTGACCCCACAGGAAGGGTCGGGCGATGGGTTCACCGTGGACACTTTTGATCGTTGGACTAAGACAAACAATTTGACATCTCAAACGTCGAAATCGCACAAAGTTGAAAATTTGACCTTTCTTTTGACCTTTGACCCCCAAGGAAGGGTCGGGCGATGGGGTCACCGTGGACACTTTTGATCGTTGGACCAAGACAAACAATTTGACATCCCAAACGTCGAAATTGGACAAAGTTGAAAATTTGACCTTTGACCCCCAAGGAAGGGTCGGGCAATGGAGTCACTGTGGACACTTTTGATCGTTGGACCAAGACAAACAATTTGACATCTCAAACGTCAAAATCGGACAAAGTTGATAATTTGACCTTTCTTTTGACCTTTGACCCCCAAGGAAGAGTCGGGCGATGGGGTCACCGTTGACACTTTTGATCGTTGGACTAAGACAAACAATTTGACATCTCAAACGTCGAAATCGGACAAAGTTGAAAATTTGACCTTTCTTTTGACCTTTGACCCCACAGGAAGGGTCGGGCGATGGGGTCACCGTG
>JXSR01S002285.1:29672-44758 GCA_000969725.1 Ophiothrix spiculata
TCTCAAACGTCGAAATCGGACAAAGTTGAAAATTTGACCTTTCTTTTGACCTTTGACCCCCATGGAAGGGTCGGGCGATGGGGTCACCATGGACATGTTTGATCGTTGGTTCAAGACGAATAATTTGACACCTCAAACGTTGAAATCGGAAAAAGTTGAAAATTTGACCTTTATTTTGACCTCTGAACCCCAAGGAAGGGTCGGGCAATGGGGTCACCATGGACACTTTTGATCGTTGACACCTCAAACGTCGAAATCAGACAAAGTTGAAAATTTGACCTTTTTTATTTGACCTCTGTGACCAGATATTTTTTTCACCCAATAACTTTTGTGGACAATGTCAAGACGTTTCATGTCCCCAAATTTCAGGACCATACCATGTAACGTAATTGAATGAAACTTTTTTCGTGAAAATCAAGTTTTTGACCCCGTGACCCCCACGTGACCTTTGAGGGGTCAGGGGTCAGGTGACATGAATGGGAGGTGGCCCTGGTCCCTTCACCCAAGTTTGATACAATATTGGATAGATTGAGCCCATATTTATTGGTCGAGCTATGAGTTGCAAAAATATTGGGCGAGACGCAGTCGAGCCCAATATTTTAAAACTCATAGCGAGACCAATAAATGTTGGGCGTAAATCATCCAATATTGTCATTATCATGCGTACCGTCCGATATTATCATGTATCGGACAGCTCAAAGCATGATAATGGTCAAAATCGTTCACTGTATGCCGGAGATATAAGACATAATCAAAGTGTTGCCAGAAGAAGAAAGAAGAAGAAGAAGAAGAAGAAGAAGAAGAAGAAGAAGAAGAAGAAGAAGAAGAAAGAAACATGTCAAAAACAATACCCTGCAGAAGAAAGAAACACGTCAAAAACAATACCCTGCCGAAGTCTTTGGCAGGGTAAAAAGCGCAATTTTGGTAACAATGTAATTTAGGAGCATGCAAGTACGGATGATAAATCTAAATTAGCAATACACGATATGTTTGTATGGATAGAGGTTACTTTTAGTTAAAGACATGAATTTCCACAATGTTTTGTTTCTCAACTTGCAAAGTGTTAAATCTATCTTCTACACGGCATAAATCTTCAACAGCTCATTTGTTTGTAATTTACAATTCTATTAATTGCATTACTTTTTGTGTCTCCCGGACGAGCCCCCATAAATGTCATGAGTAAGAGATATTTACTCAGACAATTGTGCTGGTAGAGTGAGAAACCATACATAATAAAAGATGAACGTTACAAATCATATTATGATCTGAGAATACGTTTAATTCTACATCTCAGTTCAAATATATATACCAAAAAAATAGGGGAGGTTGGGGCGAGTTGGTCCCCCTTTTGTTCAAACGCCCCTGAATTGGAGAGGTTAAGGTCTAGAATATTTTCCTGTAAACACAAGATAGATACTTAAGTATGTACCCAAGCTATGTTTTACGTAAATACTAAGACTCTGCAGCTTATCGTATTTAAATAATTAAAGAAAATAAAATAAACGTCAAAAGGGCCTACTTGCCCCGCTATTCGGGGCCAGTTGGCCCACCCAGTGGGGTGAGTTGGCCCCATTTACAAAAAAAAATAGACACACTCATTCCACCGTGAAACTTTTCATGCATACGTTTATTTTAAGTGAAGCAGGTGAGTGTGCTGCATACAAATATTTCCTTTAAGGATGAATTACCATAATAAATTCAAACAAGGTCGATTTTTTTAAAATATACGCTATAGCCTGCTGTGTTATCTGCAGCTTTTTAAAAAAAATATTACAATATAGAAAGATGAATGTCTTACGATTGACTTATGTAGTTGATTGACAAATAATTGCTTTGGATGGAACAACGGCTTTAAAATTAACGCAATTGTATTGTTGAAAATTGTTTATACGGATATTTTGCTCCAAAAAGACTCGTATGTTTAAAGTTCAAAATGTTTAACCTGCTGTAAACATGCAATATAATGCAATATAGGCCTACATGTCCTATCAGTTTAATTAAAGACTCCGTATGTCTCATTATACGTATATATCTATCTGTTTAGAATTAAAATCGTGTTAAAACGTCATAAATGTCATTGTGAAAGAGTCCGAGTAAGTTAGCACTCCATCTTGGGTAAGTTCGCCACAGGGAAAACTCGCCCGTGTAGTAGGGGGCCAACTCGCCCCGTAGTACCAGTTTTGACTTAACCTCGTGGTATACCAACAAAACAAAGGATAAAGGGGATTTGATCCCATGACATGCTGGACACGTACCATACCTTGTAATCAATAATAATAACTTGTACCAGCGAAGTAATATCTTGACACTAGTACAAAATTACGTTTGCTAAAAAAGTTTACTTAGGTAACTCAAAAACTAGTTTAACTGATAACTCACACAAAAAGATGAGCTGGGTTTTGTCAATTTCATGGTAAATTTGATGCATTATATATGACCAAAAATCACCAGTGACATGATTCTCCCTAGATCACGTGAGCAGAAACACCTGGTGGGCCAACTCGCCCCACCTTCCCCTAAATATAAATTCATATCTTGATAATTTGAATAAAAAGTCTTGTTGGAATTCTATTTTCAAAGATCTTTGAAATTGATTTAATGGTATGCATACACTTGTGTCAATATAATGTGAGCTCACATAAGGATACAGTTTTTGTCTTGACGCTATGACCTCACCGTAGTTAAATGTGCGCAGCACTACTAAAAGCTATCGTAGGTCACTAGCCGTCTCTATCTGCATTGTAATAAGTTTTTTCGAGGATGGATTTTACCCCTAATATCTTGGTCAAAAAAGATCGGCCGGCGATACGACCGCGCATATATGTAGATATGTTGTATAAGTATCAATTTATGTTGTTGTTCTGTGAATCAGAATTGTACTATCGTTTTTATGGTGAAATTTCTGAAAAAATTATGAATCTGTGACGTCACAGTAGCACAAATTATAGAATCAGAATCATACCGGTTCATTAAGCATTTGGTATTCGAGGACATATCTATTTTGGTATTTTGGTAAACACCCAATGTATGTCACTTGTGCATATTAGCATACATAGTTAGTGTATATACAAAGTCTATTGGACCTTCTAACACGGGTGACAATTTCGGTAGGTTTTTACTTGAAAATAAAGGATTCTGGTGGGGTCTTGAAAACCTCCTCGGACTCCTGATGTTTTTAAAATCCTAATTTACCTTTAAATTTAATTTGTTTGTGGATTGTAAGCTTACTACGTTGGCATGTATGGATCATATTTGATACTACTTGCTCCGTGGTCGGACAGTCACGTAAAGCCGTTGGTCCCCCCGGTTGGTCCCCTGTACGAATAGACTACTTAGTCTCCTTCATGCAAGTACTTGTATCATTGATTGATTGATTGATTGATTGATTGATAGCTAGGCGCTTCTGCAATATCTAACACATCCATTTCCACCCATCAAACCCCACCTAAATGATAACATATCCGGATCTTGAACAGTAATTCTTCAGAGTGTAACGGAAGACTTTCTTCAGAAAGCATCTGATTAGCATAACGTCAAAGTGGACGTTTTGGCGTAATTCATTCTATTCAACCACAGGACTGTAAAGTTCACGGTACACTGTACGTTGTAAGTCGTTGAGCATGTTGTTATCTGTAACCAAAGATGTTAACCACAGACCGTTAACCATAAGCCGTTAACCATGAGTTGTTACCCATATAGATGTAACTTCACTTCTGGTAAGTTTGTCACTATTGGTGGAAACTCAGATGGCACAGGACAAAGAAACCACTTTCCACAAGGAAAAATTTTGCTGCACAAAACACACTGGCTTAAATCAGCAAGCGGCGAAACAAAGAAAACTTGTGCTTTAAGTGTTCATGTCAAAATCGCAGAAACAGCAGCACTGGCAATTATATCACAAGATTGAAAAGTTGATGCCCTGATTGTTCATAAACTATGCCTAAATAATCACCATAACTTTCATAAATTTGAGCCACTTTCTTGGGTTCTCTCAAAAACATACATCCATCACCTTGGATGTCTTGTGTAGGACTGCAATGCAGAGTTCTTCAAAAATTTCCACTGCATCACAAATAATCAATATCTCTGAATAAAGTGAATGCCCTAATTAAATATCAATGGCACTTGAATATCACTGGTGAGAGTCAAGATGGGAAAAACATCTGGCCAATAAAATTGTGAAAAACATCTCTATGTGACAGTTGTATATTATACAATCTTAAAAGGCTCATTTCACCACCAGAGTTTAAAAAAAATCACTGTATAAAAGCACAGGGGATTTTAAAAAGGTCCACTCTTTTGGAAAGAGGTAGGTTTTCAACAATTTTTTTATAATTTTAACATTTGGGGCCAAGCGAATTTGAGAGGGCACATTATTCCATTATTTTGGCCCCAAACAGAAAAGCTTTTGTCGCCAACAATCTTTTTCGTAGTAGGAATGGCGACCAGAGTTGTATTTATTGATGATATTTTGCAAATAAATAGGAGACAATTCAGACACACTATTGTACTGTCAACACATTCAGCAAGATCTTGAATTCTATTCTCTGCTTGACTGGCAGCCAGTGCGAGACGCAGAAGTACGTTTCGGGACCTGATATATTAGACGTGCCGCACGGTTCTGAAGTTTTTGAAGACGATCCAGGCCGCCAAAAAGAGAGTTGCAATAATCAAGCCTAGATAGAACAAGAGATCTCACTGCATGAGCACATGTGGATTGGTCAATATACCTGCGGATTCTACCGAGGTTACGTTAATGAAAGTTAATACTGGAGAGTTTGCGATCATCAAGAACGCGAACGCGAACGCGAACGTATACGTGAGTTCTATTGAAATTCAGCCAACCATTACCTGCTTGAACAGTACAGCACACCGTATATTGCAGAATTTCACGTACACTGTTACGTGAATACTAATCACTTAATCGATGTCCCCTATTGTTTTAAATAAAAGCTATATCAAAGAATAATGTACAGACATACATATCCAGCACTTATATAAGTTTTATTGCGTTTGGTTGTAAAGATTACGGGTTGCAAACTTCGCACTTACACACCCGTAAGTAGGGATTTTCTGATTTTGCATTGACTTCTATGTCAAAGTTTTAAGTTCTACACATCTGCTTGCGAAAGCCAATCCCCTGAACGTGAACGATCAATAATACGTGAATAGCAGCAACATATGTTGAAATAACCGTTTGAAGTGGGTCTTTTTACGTGGCTATTCGTTTAATACGTACGTGAGTTCTATTGAAAACTAGCCAACCATTCATAATATCATAAGCTTGCAAATGATTTCTTTAGCTTAAGAATTTACGCCCTCGATCAGATATATGGATCATGACCAGCTATGGCAATTATGAGACGAGGGCGACATCATGAAACATTCACAATAGGCAATCGTTGCATTAATCAAAAACTCTTTGCTAAGAGGGCGACATAATGAAATATACATAGGCAATCTATGGTATTGCGCGTTGGCGTGAACCGTTACGATGAACGTGAGTTAAAAATGCTCACGTTTGTGTACCCCGTCCCGTGAAACGTGGTTATCGCAAACTCTCTACTCTTACATATTGAGCTGACGTGGCCGTTCATGGAATGGTTATTATCAAAAATAACACCAAGATTTTTTATTGAGCTAGATGGCTCAATTACAGGTTCACCAAGCTTCAAAGTCAGAGAAGATAAGGTTTCTGCATACCATACCAGGCTGAAGAAATAACAAACAACTCCGTTTTAGCATCATTAAGACGGAGCTTATTAGAAAGCATCCACGATCAAATCTCATGCGATGCAGTTGGTAAGCCTAGTTTTTGCAGCAACAATAGGGCTCTCCACACGGACGAATCAATCTGTATTTCGAACATCTAGATGCATGTAGATTAAACTGGACTTCAGCAAACGATAGCACGTGCGTAAGTGACTGCGAGTGTACATGCGCGTAGTTGCGCTATTTTCCCAGCGTGTCAATACGCGCACCTGGAGTAAAGTCTAGATTGGCGCGTGACCATTTCAACGCAATCTGCACTTCGGAAATCTACATTCATCTAGATGCATCTACATTTGACGCTTTCGTGTGGAGAGCCCCACTATCTTCTTCAGACTTGGGATCGAAACTAACATGGGGGCAATCTACACGGGAGCGCAAATCCAGATTAATGCGCATCTCCGTTAGCCGCTTTGTAGAAGACTGTGGCTACACGGGCGTCAAATCCGGATCTGCTGTATAGCACTCTGCATACTTGCGTACGTCTAGGCGGTCTACGGAGATGCGGATCTCAGATCTGAATCTCGGAGATACGTATGCATCTGGATCTGCACTTCGTGTAGATTGCCCCTATGAAACTTAAATACTACGTAATAATCAAGATGCAACTTGAATACTACGTTATATCAAGATAAAACTTGAATCTTACGTAATAATCAAATTGCAACTTGAATCTTACGTATTAATCAAGATGAAACTTGAATACTATGTAATATTCAAGATGAAACTTGAATACTACGTAATAATCAAGACGAAACTTGAATACTACGTAATAATTAAGATGAAACTTGAATACTATGTAATAATCAAGATGAAACTTGAATACTACGTATTAATCAAGATGCAACTTGAATACTACGTAATAATCAACATGAAACTTGAATACTACGTAATAATCAAGATGAAACTTGAATACTACGTCATAATCAAGATTTAACTTGAATCTTACGTAATAATCGAGTTGCAGTTTGAATACTACGTAATAATCAAGATGAAACTTGAATACAACGTAATAATCATGATGAAACTTGAATACTACGTAATAATAAAGATTTAACTTGAATAAAACGTAATAATCGAGTTGCAATTTGAATACTACGTACTAATCAAGATGAAACTTGAATACAACGTAATAATCAAGATGAAACTTAAATACTACGTAATAATCAAGATGAAACTTCAATGCTATGAAAGAATAAAGCTTACGCGAATGCGTTATGCGAATGTGCAAGGGAATGTAGTATGTATGAGCGTATGTAGTATGTATCATGCGAATGTGTGAGCGAATGTAGTATGTATCATGCGAATGTAGTATGTATCATCAGAATATGTGAGCGAATGTAGTATGTATCATGCGAATGTAGTATGCATTATGCAAATGTAGTATGTAACATGGGAATGTAGTATGCATCATGCGAATGTGTGAGCCTCATGGTATTCCATAAATTCAACATAATGATAATATCATCCTTTGTATTTCGTTTGCACGTACCATGTAACATGTATTTTTTTTTTGGCCTAACTGAAAGTTGTACCAATTTGTTACGAGACTTTGTTTTTGCCATCCCAATGATACAAGTAATGGAAAAATCGTGTTGTGAGAACGATATGACGTCTCGTGCAAAACCCTATATTATGATCAAGCGAGTAAACGCAGTCGTATTTTTGTTGAAAGGGCAATCCTTCGTTAAAATCAGCAAAAATACAATTTTGGGAAATTGCTTTCAAAAGACATATGAGGCAAATGTTATCAAAAATCAGGAAGTCATATTCAAGATCTAATATAGAAATATTATTCTATTATTCATGAAAATCATTTTAATGTGTAGAAATAACCCAATATACACCAGCGGGGTCTGAGCAGCAAAAAAAGAGAAAGAAAAAGAAAAAGGGAAATAAAATTAAAAATGTAAATTATATCGCCCTACTTAGGCCTAAGTGAAGGAGACATTAAAGTTAACCCTTGTCCACCTAAGCTATTTTATACAACGTTATCACCTAAATGAGGTGGCTACCACCCCTTTTGAATACTGAATTGACAAGCCAAAAGTGTGGTTGTTTATACCATATTATGGTAGGATCTCCTCTTTTCATAGATACCAATATGAAAAGCGGCCAAGGCGTTACATAATTTTGACATTATTTCAGGTCGAAATATTTCGCCGAAATCCGATTTTCGGCCAAAAATGACAAATATTCAAAATGTTGCTGTAACTATAAATATCGGGTTTTCATCGGGTTGTTTGATAATGAATAAAGGAGGTTTCGAGCACATTCTCATCCCCAGGGCTCAACAGGAAGTATTGCATTTTTTGATGTCAAATGAAAGCCCATATGTTTCCGATTGTAAATCCAACATTTTACTTCCTAATTCCAAATAGTGTTTGAGATCTAGCAAAAAGTGTAAAGTTAATTGGTATACCTATCTTCCATTTCTTATGTATTTTCATAACAACCTCATCCCCAGAGTAAAAAAGAAGCAAACTGAGGCTTAAACCTCACAAAATGCATTTCAGAGGTAAAGGTCAATCAGTTCAAGGTAGATTTACACATGTTAGAATAGGAACCTACACCCATAAGGTGGGGTGGTTGTCGGGATGGTTTACCACCCCTACCCATGGAGTTTGACGGTTTACTCTACCCCTTCTGAGGAAAACGCAGTCGGGGGAAAAGATAATTTAAATTTCATACTTTTATATCTCATGAAACGGGTCAAACAGTCCATCTAAACTGCCAACAACCGTGAGATTCCGGGGCTCTGCCCTCCTGGACCCCTGCCAGTGGCTCTAAGGCGGGCCCCTGGACCCTACCCGCTTGACCTTTGTGGTTGCATTGCCATTGCTGGCTTTGCCAGTTAGTTACTCGTTGATCTCCGTATCTAGCCCCCAGTCAAATTTAAAATATCTGCCCACGCCACTGCAACCTGTTTCAAATTATGATATTTCGTGATGATATTGGGCTTTAAAAGTAAAAACTTGTAATAATTCGAAATGAAAGATTGCACCAATTTTTTGCACCAAAATTGATTAAAAACGCAAATTTTTCGCGGGATCTTCTCCCCCTAGATCCCCATCGAGACTCTGCCCGTGGTCCCTTCCCACCCCCAACCCATCTTGCATAGGACCGTGAACCAGATCTTTACCCCGGGGGTCAAGGATCCTGGATACGCCCCTGATATATATTTTAAAGTAATAAAAATTGTAAGTTAGATTATATCACTCTAATTTTCATTTCTACAAATTTTAGAGAGTAGTTATGTCCTTTCCAAGCTTGCCAGTTAACACCATCTGCAAATGATTCGTGAGAACCTTCTAGATATTGTCCGTTTAAATTCGAATTATGGCAATCATTGTACCACCAAGACCCCTTGTATACATTAGCGCAATTACGATCCTTAATAGATGCATCATGATCCGCATCTTTGGTGGTGAATCCGTGTTTGTTGTGCCCTGACAATGAATCACCTGCATGAAGGGAAAAAGATAAATTAAGTCATAATCAACAGCATCAGGATATGTTTTGAGAACTTTGGCCTTCCAAGTTTCCTATTCCCTTAGGTCGTATCGTTGACAGGCTCGCCATAATTGGATCGGCGCAAGACCTATCCTAGTCTTAACTCTCTCCCGGAACTTTCTCACCTAGGACGCATTCTTTATTAGAATATTGTTTGATATAATTTCCATAATCTGCCTAACCTATTTGTTTTCAATTTATAGGGTAGTGTGATATGCCAATATGTAGGTTTAGCTAATACACATTTATCATGTTTATGGCTACACCCGGGTCAGTTTGCGCATATAAAAAAAATACGTAAATTCAGCTATTTTCTGTGAAGATCATCAGACCTACAGCACGTACAGCACTTGTTCTCTTAGAGGAACCACTGTTTGTCGTGTGGGTAGCACCCTTTCGTCTAAAAATTCTAACAAGATCTAAAAAAACCTCTGAAAACGAATTATTCTTTGAAGACGATTTTAGCAGCCATCGAGGGCTATTTTGCTTTACTGTCTTCACGTAATCTGCAATGCAAGGGAAGTGAAAATAACGTCTGTCATCTTTACCATTTAGCCTATACATACGATTTTTTCTCGCTTAAAAATAGTTTTTCTTACTGTTTTACCCAGAAGAACCATTGTTGGGTCATTATTGTTTGCTCGACAAAAAGGGGTTCTAGAAGCTGGGAACCATTTCAAATCAAATCAAATTTATTCACAATATCATAAAGAAAGGTATCATAAAAAACAATAAAAAACACATAAATCAAGACAATGATATTGTGGGAATGGTCTAAACGCCAAAAAAAATGAAGGGACCATCCCCTGAAGGACATTGTTTCAATCACACAAAATCAAAAGCAAAACGGTACAAACATACATACAAAAACCAAACATACGCACAGAGTGAGGCATGCCAAAACCAAAAATTTAGTAAGGCTGTTTTGAGTTCTGTTATGTCTAAAGTGGCCTAGATGATTCTATATTTTGTTTCTGGACTTTGGTAGTATAGGAAAGCATTTTCCAGTTAAAGATGTGTATATGTAAAAGGTGTGAATTTCTGACCATGGCGGCCAGTTATATATATCTTTTAACTTTTGGACAGCGATTATCACGGCAGATGTCTTTGGGGCTATGGAGGACTTTTTACTGGTGATAATCACAGCTATGAGGGTCATTCAAAAAGTTCTACCTGTTGTATCCTAACTTTTGTTCTGTTAAAGGTGGCTTCTTGAAAATATATTACAAATATTACTAAGAATGTCATATGACACATGGTGAAAAAATCATATCAATGTGGGTTTTTTTTAATATTTCTGTAGGTGACCTGAAAAACCACAGTAAGGACATTGCACCTGAAATTATATGTGCAACTAATATATGAACAACCATCTGCATATGCTAAAAATGTATGTCAGTTACACAACAAATTTGAGATGAAAATGTACCTAACAGTCCAACATCTCATTTGTCACTGATAAAGTAAACTTGTTACTGATAGAAATTACCCAGAATCCCAATATTTGAAAGGATGTCTTGTACCCTCTCAGGTTCCGAATATCAGCATAGTGTGTTTCTCTATATAGTGTCACTTTTCCAAGTGGCTTTTTATGTGAAAAACAACAGTTAACGATGCTACACCACATTTTCAGTCAAAAAAACTAGTTTAGTTCCCTTGGTGATCTACTATGAAAAATGAATCAATAATAAAGCTTCAAATGCCACCTTTTTTTTTATCGTATTTTATTCCGGTCAATTTCTTTGTAAACTTTGTCTTTGGTGATTTTAATCATTATTGCTGCAGGGGCTATTTGTTCCTATTATTGTTGTGCTTGTGAATGACCATTATTTTCAGTTACGGTCGGCTTTTTTTGATCATCCCGTATAATTGTATGTTCATTTTTATATTTTGTTAAATTTTCACTGTATAGCAATACCACATAGCTATATTATAACCAATTCAATTCACTGCACTTGAGCCACTTTTAAAACTATAGCACATATATTCGTTTTTTCACTTTGTGTTAGGCTCATTCTCCGATAAACCGTGCAACTTTGGTTAGAGAAATGTTGAAATTTCGACTACTAACAACTCATGAAAAACATACAAAATCATAAACTCTTATGGCTTCTGAAGAAGAAAAAGTGCATGGGAGATATTTTAAAAATACTTGATTTTTAACCATTGTATTCCCTATACCTAATGTTCGTATCTGTCGGTTCGTATCTGTTGGAATCTTTTTTTAAATATTCATTATTGAGAAAATTCGTTTTCTTACAAACTTGATCTTTACACTAATTTAGGAGCTTTACACATACTACACTGTGGTGTAGTATTTTGCTTATAGTGTACCGCGTTTTGCGGGAAGGGAGCAAAATGTGCGGTTCGTATCTGTCGCGACGTGACAGTCACATAGGGTATTTTTGATATTAATATCCTTGTAAATCATTACTGTAAATATATAATTCTATATAACATATATATTATTCAACACTGAAGTTTACTTGATAAACCCAATGCGGAATCATCCATCAACAAATTCATTTTCACACTTTGTTATCGATTTTAGAATCTGCTTCGTATCTGTTTGCAATATTGGCGACATGCTTTAAAAAGCTCGTATGCCATATCAAATACTTAATATAATTAAACTTTATATGTCATTATCAATACCTATTACGGGCTGTTTTAACAGCGTGCATTGCGTTTGATATGCCCGAATATTTTAGGAACGGGGGCACATAAAACATAAAAAGTATGGCTGGCGACATGGGGAAAAGTAACGATTTGGCATTTTCAGATTAATCGTTATCTACTTTCCTGGAATGATAAATTGTTTAGCTTCACATATATTACTAATGTGACTCTAATGTATCACCTAAACCACTCAAATCATTTATAATAGGTTTAACAACGTTAAACAAGCAACACGAACATGAGCGACACCAAAACGGCAAAGTTGCACACTTTATCGGAGTATAAGCCGTAAGTGACGCTCTGAGCTATATTTATGCCGATTTTCAAGACGCTACCTATAAAACAAAAGTTGTGATACAGATAGAACGTTTTGCATGACCCTCGTATTTTGGAGTTCATTTAGTTTGCTGAGATGATTTTGAAAAAAAAAGGAGATACAGAGGCAGTTTGGAGTACGTCTGTTATTGGATTATTAGATAGAGAGTAATATATTTGAAGTGGACTTTTATAATTTTATTGTGACTCCGAGAAGACTTCGGAATATGCAGTTTATGAACACGAGGACTTTGTGAACTTTTATATGGAACTAAGAAAAATACTTTATTCCGGACTCATACTTGAGGATTGTAACTATTAAGATTTAATATACTTTATTTGATCACGAGTAGAGATCACGAGTAAGATTAAATTGTTTTGTAAAAATTTAATTATTTTGCTTACAGTGCATTTTATTAATTGTCGTTTTGAACCCGAAGAGGTTATTTCTTACCTTGATCTTGTCTTGATTGTAACAAACTAAACAAGTTTCAGATAGGAATCTTGAGTCAAAAGAACCTGAAGGAACCTTTTTATAACAAACACCAACGGTTCTTGGTGAAAGTTCAAATTGGTTTAGGCAAAAAACGTTTTCGCTTCCCATAAATTACGTGGAGATCTGAAGACAGAAATTAAAATAAGCCTTGATATCCTACTCATACTTGAAAGCGTCTAAAGAGAAACATTCTAAGGTTCTTTTCAGAATCTTTTAGGCAAAGGGTTCTACCCACATGACAAAAATGATGTTATGTGAAACTTTTATTCAATTCAAAGAGTGTATTGAAAAGAATAGTATAATCGTATACAATCATTGGTTAAATCTTGCCAATTTTCAATTCTAGAGCTTAATGTAGCAAAATTTTCAAAATAATGTTTATATACCTGCGTCTCCACTGAAAGCCCCAAGTATAAGTTTATACTTGGTTGAAGAATCTCCAATGCGAAACTTTCCGTATTTGGCGTAAACCACATTTCCTTCGAAGTCAGCCATGTCAATTCGGAGTTCGTACGATGCCTGTTGTAATTCTGTGAATTTTCTCATTCCCTAACCAGTGTTCTGAGTTTGTGTTCCCAAAGCCGTCTTCATATTCAGCCCATGTTCTGTAGAAGTCTACTGATCCATCTTCGCGTCTCTGAAATACCTATAAATTATAATAGTTGGAAAATAAAAAGGGAATGATGACAGTGTCAGCCTTAACTATGAAGAAAGAAAGTTTAAGACCACCAAAAACTGACGGAAAGTGAATGCAAACCCCACAATTTACCAAGTTTTAAAGATCCGCACACGGACGCATTATTGATTTTCAAATCCTTTCTTCTATTCTCAACATGTTTTTGTGAAGGTGGGGTGAGGTGGGGTGTGGTGCAGGTGTGTGAGAGTGGGGTGTGTTTCAATTTATTTTTCACCAGGGTTGTGTGGGGGTCACGTGTGTTTGCATGATTAAAAAAAACCGATTACCTTAATTTAATATCAGAGTGACTTACCAGCCATCCGCCACTATCGGTCTCCATATCACAATACACACGAAATGACGGTCCGTCATCTTGTGGGGAGATAATGTACTGTCCACTCTCTGTATTTCCTCGGTCCTGGACTTCGGAACAATCTCTAGGCAACGTTGATTGATGAGTTGCTATGGAAATTATGTATAAGTATATAGAAGAGATCGATATTTTCTCAGATATTAAACCTTTTGAAATTGTAAACACAGATTTTAAATAAAGAGTGTTTAAATCAAGTTCTATTAAATCAAAAGAAATACTTTTATGATTTGTGTTGTTTTTTTGTCGATAGTAAAACTAAGACTGGAATCAATTTTTTTTTTTTTGGAAAATCCAACCCTGTTATCTTCAGGGGTATGGTGTCAGTTCAATTCAAAGTCGGAAAGTCATGGTGTTAGTGTTACTCCATGTCTTTTTTTTTAATTGTACCTTTTAGCTAAAATTCAGCTTTAGCCCAAACGTAAGATTTAAGCATATCTATATACATGTCTGTACAATTTGATTTAGAAAATTTTGATTTTCCATATCTTTTGCATACTAATGCAGATTTTATTGATTTCATCGGTAATTGTGACATCATAGTGATGTCAAACATTAAGATTGTATTAATTTTGGTATCAGTGGAAAGATGGGGCTACTTATCTTTTATCCATTGATACCACATATATGGGTTCAATAGGATTCCTATGAAAAATATGGTGTTTTCAACAACGATAGATTTAAAGGGCAACAACTCTTCTTTCTAATACTGCTTTCATACGTATTGTCGCTTTGCAGCATCGTAGCTTTGCAGCTCTGTCGCTTGTTTCCTTTCACACTTTTGTATACCTTTTCAGATTTGCCGCTACAAGTCGCTCTGAAAGTTGAATTCATTTCAACTCAAAACTCAAAAATTCTTGTCGTGCGACAATATTTTGCCGATGTCGATTATCTCAGCGACATGTAGCTTTGCCGCTACGACAACCGGAAGCGGCAAGTTTTTGCAAAAAATATACGTCACGCAGCGACAAAGCTGCAAAACTACACGAGTATGAAAGCAGCATAAGAAACGCTCCGCATAACAAGAGTTTCAGTGCAAATAATTCCATTCTTCACAGCAGGTATACTTACATGTACTATATTCTTTGATACTGTTTCCATTTTCCTGTAATCAATCAAAAAAAATGTATTCTGATTTTTAGATTTCAAAATAACTTTTGATGTTGTAAAATTACAGGATAGGTGGAACATTTTGCTATCAGCAGATAGGTGAGATCATCATACTGAGATTTATTGAGGTGTAGATCAAGTACAGTCAGTGACGGCAC
>JXSR01S002286.1:41361-56234 GCA_000969725.1 Ophiothrix spiculata
TGCAATAATGTGAAACAGTTTCGAAATCAACTTAAGCAAAATATTATTCTTGATTATAAGTAAGTTTTTGAGCATGTCCCTGTTTAGTCTTGTTTGGTAGTTAATTGTGCTCTCGGGTTTTTTATTTTAAACCAATGTCTGTAACTTTTTGTTGTATTCTATATAGGGATGGACATTCAACAGACCTTATTGGCCTTCCGGTCATTTCCTTCATAAGTTTTGTTGTTTTATGTTATTTTGTTTCTGTTCTTATGTATATTTTTATGTTTTTTTATGGACATAAAAGAATCTGTCCCGGGTTCTGGTTCACATTTGCGGACGGTCGGTCTTAGGGTTTGTGAATAGTACCAGCCTGAGTGCTAGAATATCAGATGACCATTCCCTAAGGGAATGATAACAGGGCGAACTGGTGCATACTTTATGACTGGTTACAAATTATAAGCTTCTATAACATTAGGAGATAGTGGCACATGCCATTCTTACTCCATAAGTTACCAGGCAACATGTGATGCAGAGCAACGGTACGGTATAATTTTTATGCACACTTAGGATTACTTTACACATGGCTATATAAATATTTGAATTTAAAAAGAGTTTAAGAGCTTTAAGACTACAGTATTATGTGAGTTTTATCTGGCAATGATCAAGTATACATATTTAAAGAGTAAAATGTGAATACTGATTTGGTGTCTTCAGAGATTAAACTTTGACCTTTTTAATATCGTGATTTTCATTTAGTTTATTTCTAAGCCTATATTTACCAAACTTATTATCAGTCTACCCAAACGAACCAGGATCCTATCATACCTAGTATACGTGTCGTAGATGCAGTGCCTATTAGTTATAAAGGACATGTTATCACAATCTCAGAACTAGAAAAAAATTGATGTTCTTCCTTACTAGCTCTTACTTATTAATGGTTTTTGAAAATTATGCAATAAACCGCACTACCCCGGGCGCACTACACGTGTTAGCTACATTAAATGCAAATGACAATTGATGAGTAAGAATGTGACTTGACGCGACGGCATTTCCAAATACTTTTTCATTTTTTTTTTATTTAGTCCTATCAGATCAGACAATACCAGGCCTCATTGAATGTGCCAGATTCCACTGACCTGTAGAACATAACATTTCCGGGATTCATGTTGTTAACCTGTACTAAGTTCTAATCATAACTTTGTGGGTTCAGAGTATAATTCATGAGATAGAGGAAAAAACCGAGTAAGAATGAAATTACCATGAACTTATCGCGGGACTTATCGACAAGCAGAAAGACCGTGTTTTCATGTTTGTTATTATTCCAGAAGGTGTATAGATTGAAATTGGCCATATAATGTTTTGTTTTTGTCACATACGTTCTTGTTTATTATTTTGCTAAGAGTTGAGATCATCTTTGGATAAGTACATGAGTCACATTTCTATCTTTTAAATTACTATATATTACACAGTATGCAAACATCAAATGATTTGTCAATTTATGCAAATCAATCATGGTTCCATGCGTTTTATGCGTTGAATAATTTCAAGATATAAGAGAAACATAAACCATTTTAGGAGCGTGTTTTAGGCTAAGAAAAATAATTATACCTTTACCCGTAAACCAACAATGAGTTTATTTTGTTTTATGTGGTCGCCGAACAGTGCTAAATAATTTCACTGTTGCTACAATCATGACAGTGAAATGTTTTCAACGGTTTTTTGTCTTTACAGTCAACTTTACTGCACCGTCACCACAAAACTGTTTTCGTTGCTGGATTCTTCAGTATGTCATGGAACTGCATGACATTTTTTGCCTTCGTAAATCTTTTGGTAAAATCGAGCCGTGTTTTTTTTTAATGAATGAAAAATTGTGGAATATTGTCATTGAATGGAGGGGGGGGGGGGGGGTATCCCCTACTACCTGATGGGGGAAAACAACCTGTACTATTATACATGGCCTGCCTGAACCCGTACTACCTGAGCTTACCTGATCCCTTAGTACCTTACTCTATGTACTTATGTCCACTTTCTTCTAATGTGCATGCTAGTTATCATTGGTTATTATTGTATTTTTTTTTGCACCTGCCCAAACAGTCAACCCATATACAAAACTGCAAAAAGGCTCTTATTATTCTCCTCTCGCCATATCTAATTGCTTCACGTCTGGTTCTATTAAACTATACCATCACCGAGCATTGGGTCTATACCAGGAATAGCATAAAGGCCGCTCATTATAAAACACAAAACGTTGTAAAAGTTTTAAATGAGCCACTTTGATGATATTGTTATGTCAGTTGGTATCCCACCTGGGGGTTGAAATTTCAAACTCCACCAGGGGTAAAGTATCTAGAATGTTTTAAACGCAAGCTTGGGAAAAACAAGGATGTTCTGAAAAAAAATCACTTATCCTACGGCATGTTTTGATATCGATATGACTGAAAATAGTTTGTTGAAGTTGTAATGCTGTAATATTATCAAAGGTTTGATGAGTTGTCTAAGTAGGACACTTCCCTATGCTTGACTTATCAGTATAATTTGTTTACAAGACGAACGTATAGATAACCCGACGCGATGCCCACGTAGTTTGGAGTGTGAGAATTTTAGTTAAGGTTCTTGTTAAACCAAATTGTCCTGAATATGTTCTTTAATACCTGGATTATTCAATGACTTTAGGTAGATATAAGATTTCATATCAGATGGTTCAATAGGATGTTTCTAGAAAATAGAAGGTGAAATTAGAGATACCTGATTACACTGAACATAAAGATTAACATGCTGAACAAGATATGCATGGTTTTAGTTTCTTTGTATTCTACTATTTATAGAAAAACTAGAAAACATTGGCAAAGTTTCCGGTTAAAATTCTTTAAAGGCAAAAGTAGTATGAAGGTTTATTCATAAAATATTGGCAAAAATTAATACCAATGAGCACATTTTGCCACTTTTCCTCATTAACTTTATCTATTTATTGCCAAAACATTAGAATACAAAGAAACTTTAAACAAAAAAACAAAAAAATATCGATTTAGCTAAATTTTGGGGGATTAAGAATGTTTTGCTTAAATCTCTGCAACATATTTTGATCTCCGTCAGAGCAACATCGTTTTGCATTTTGATCATCAAAATCGATCCTGAGTTGAAATGTAGTATTTTTTAATACTTTGGCTCATTAGTATAAAAAAAATTTCAACTTTCAAAAATGACGTAAAAAATCACGTTTCGGTTTACAATATCCTGAGGAAAATGTTTTCGGAATACACTTTCATAAACACTAATGTAACTTTATGTTCAAAAAATGCGTAAAATTGTTCTGTAGCAAAGTTTGTATAACTTTTGAAAACAAATATTGATCTGACATAAAAAGTTTGAAAAACAAGTTTTTAATTTCTGCACAAAATATGGGTTGACAATAACCTTAAGAGTTTTTGTTTTGGGCGACATTGGAATCCATTAGTATTTTTTCTTAATGAACCACAACGAGGGTAATATTGGGTAAACCTGTAACAGGAATAAGTTGTCTTGTTTGGTACACTGTAATGAAGTGTAATGAGGATGGGGTACTAATTATTGTTTTTAAAGCTTATACTAAAACAAATAATGATCGTATTAGTAATTATATATGGGAGAAAAATTATTGTAACAACGTAAACTTAGTGAGAGATTGCTATATTTTTGCTCAGCCAGTCGTGTCAATTATCTAATTTGTAAAACCGCCGAGGCAATTCATATGTAATTTTTGTTTAGGTGATAATTAATACTATCAATCATTTGTAAAACAAACTTAATTGTTTTTAGAAATATACAATGAAAAAGTAAAATTTGATGTAATGTTATTTATGCTATATGAGTAAAAGAGTTAGCTGAAGTTGAATACTTGTATTATTTGGAATTCTGTGAATCATAAGATAACTTGCGAGAAACGGGTTGTCTCGATATATTCAACCATGAAGAGGCAAAAAGACATTCAAACTTCTTCTTAAATGATGATATTGGAATTCCGTAGCATTGAGGGCATATGGAAATTAACCTGAAACTTTGTACGAGTCTACGAATAAAGTTTATAGTATTCAAACATACCTCATAATTTGTACAACACGAGGAAATATATTTGGTAGAGAACATGTTGAATGAATGATATTTCATAAGAGCTTAAGAATGGTACTTGCAGAATTTGGAATAATTTAAATGTAAATTGGCTTGGACTATAAAACATAGTTTACAAAAGTAATAACAGTCCGATATGATAATCGGTGTGAAAATTAAATGTTTATAGCCCAATATCAAAGCCCAATATAAACTTAATGACCAGATTATTTGCTGCCTTTATTCAATATTTAAAGTACGGAAAACAAAACACCACTAAGCTAACAAACGGAAGAGTCAACAGATATAGTTGAATTAATCTATTTAAAGTATGACCTGTCCCTAAATGCATGACTAACTTTTATTGTTTACATCTAGAAACACTATTGTAATCGCCCACTCAAATCAGTGCTATTCCATGTATCCAAAACTTCGGACGTGCCTCTGTTTCTAGGCTCTGTCGCATCATATTGTATTTCACATCACCGATTGGCAGGACGAATATATATGCTCTTTTCCGAAATGATTGGATGTTATTCTTAAATACTAAGTATCATTTTGGACAAAGATAGCAATTCTTCAAATCATGTATAAGCGAGAAATGGTCGCCCTTGCTTTGGGACTTTGTGCTGTATTTGCCGTCAATTTTTCGGCTGCCCAGGTCGTCACACATGAAGGAGGGACTGTTATTGCTTCGTGTTATGTCAAACCTGTAACTTACAGAAGTTCACCGGTGTATTGGTATTCTTTTAAATTTTCAGAATATATCACTGAAAACTACGATGTAACTCTTCAACGAAATTACACTGCAAATTTGATAAATAGACTTTCTGTAATTGGTGAAAATGGGTATTACAACTTGAGAATTGAGAACGTAACTGCCGAAGATGCCGGTGATTACGCCTGCGGTTATTACGTTACGCGTAACACATATATTACGGTAAAAAATGAGAACGTTGTAATCCACGAACCAATTCCTCCTGAGCCTGGATACCCCTTGTGCGCCACTGAACCTGCTGATCAACTTTACCCAAATATGCTGGTGAAACTGTCATGTATTTCACGAGGAGGTTCCCCTCCTGCAACACTTAAGTGGTACAGGGGCGACATACCATTGCAGACTTCAAACACCGAATTTGAGGGCTATCATGAACGCACTTTGACACCGGAGGACAACGGGGTGAAGTTTGTTTGTAAATCAACAAGCCCGAGGTTTGATTCATCAAAGGAATGCTCTATAACACCATTACGCTTGATCCCACAGGTGCGAATTTATGAGAACCACAACCCCGTAAACATTGGAGATGATGTTCGTTTTGAATGTGAAGGCGATGGAATACCTTCAATATTATCTTATTCATGGTATCGGAATGGCGAATTGATAACACATGAATTTTCAGATAGATTTATCATCAGTGGCGATCACGGTGAAATTCTTACTCTAAATTCAGTTCATCGTAATGAAAATGGTTCAATTTTTCGATGCGATGTTGAAACTTTAAATGAACTTAGAAATAGCGATCAAATTCGACTAAGTATATTGCAAGAAATGATATTGCCGGATACAACCGTCGCAATAAAATTGCCTTATTCGGCAGCAGTTATGGAACCACAAGATAATGATACTGGCATGTCCTTCGGAGCGGTTTTTGGTTGTATTTTAGCTGGAATTTTAATTGCTTTAATAGTTTTCGGAGTTGTGAAATTAAAAACCCGATACCAAAAGCAACGACAAGGACAACTTGACTTTACTAGAGTATCATTAAAACGGTTGAACAATTATAAACACCAAAACATTGTAGAATTCGGCAGATTTAAGCAGAATAATCCTGATAATAAACCGTGTAATCTTGGCGCAATTGATCTTGCCGCAGTAAGAACTTATGCTGATTATGATCTAATAAAAGATAAAGAAACACAAAAAGAGTCAATTCAACGCAACCACAAACAAATTGAGGAACATAAACTTGCTAAGCAAACAGACGAACATTATGCAAATCCTGACATTAAAACAAGCAGCCAAAATGATTGCCAAACTTATCATGATGTAGACTCTCTTGCCGCCACAGAAGACTATTCCACCGCCGCAGCAACAGATCAAATTAATCCTTTATATGCTGCGGCGGCTGATGTTGATTTGTCAGATTCAAAGACACATCTTGTAAGGAACCCAAGAGTAAGAAGCCAGTCAATGGAAAATCAAAGAAGTCTTGAATCATCAGGACATTACCAAAGTCCGAGGCATATGATGCCTAAAATCTATGAGAACTCAAGTAGGGGTCCAATGAAGAGGCGATGTTTTGCTCGCTCTCTTCCGGATCTCACGCCAAAGACTGGAATGATTTCAGTTCCAATTGACTTCGAAAATCACGATTATGTAAATATGGCGACATCGCCAACTTCGATACATGATGACATGTATCACGATTATGTCAATTATACACACGATGTCAGCAGTATGCGAAATCGGGTGGCAAGATCGGACAGTTCCAGCAGTGGGTATTGTGAAGACTTAGACTCACCGTCAGTATTACTACCAGCGGTTAGTCCGACTAAGAAACTCAGATATGCTGAACTTGACTTTCCTGAATATTCTGATGTAAATGACAATGCTGATGTAAATAGTTTATCATCGACTGAAAATATGTTGCAATATAGTCAAATCCCACCAGCGAGTCCACAAACTGGTCCATTAAGCCCACCCTTAATTAGTTACGCAAAGATTGCTTATGTGTTTAAGGACAGACGGCAACAAAGTGAACCATCCGTGTAAAGGAAGCTAAAGGACAAGCGTTACACGATAAACTGTTCAAATTACTGGATTCTATAGAAATTTATTTTTGTTTCAATGAACTAGTGAACTTTTCAATATGATATTAAAGATTGTAGTATACACCTTTAAAGTTAATACGGTACTCCCAACTTTCCTGGTTAAATGTACTTTCATATTGTAAATAAAAAGATGAACCATATCAGGGGCGGATCCAGGAATTTTCAAAAGAGAGGGCACAACGTCCACTCAAAGTCAGGTGTTGCTCTGGAAAAAAGGTGTCGAATACACCTAAAAATCACGTTAGGGTTATACTGACGAGAACTTATATATGACATGATACCAACGATACATTCAAAAGAAGTACTATTACCTTATGGGTTCCTTACATGCAGATAGAAAATCGTACCTGCAGCATGGTTGGTTTGGTCAATTTAGTGGTATAATGATAATAATTTTAACAATTTGATGACCCACATTATGAATTAACTTCAAAAATTCTACGATTATCATTATTAAAATCAGTATTATTACGAAGTTACTCTTTACTTCAAGTTTTATTTTATTTTTATTTTCTGATAGAAAATATGACTTGTGCAATGCACGAGATGGCTTTGAATACCATGTCACTGATTAGGTTGGCATAACTAAAAACAATTGCAAAATAATAAAGCAAACAAACAACTGAAACCAGGCTTTGGAGTCTTTGGTACATAATTGTGTACCTTTTCAGGGGTTATCACAGCTTTGTGCCACTTATTCGTGTTTATGATTTACATACATCATCGACTATTATATGATATCATAAAACATGAAAAACTGACAACATGACAGACGTCGTTGAAAAGTTTCAAAATGAATTGTGGACGTCAATGAATGATGCTGCTTTCATATAGTTTTCAGTTTTGTACAGCTTTGTGACTCTGTCGCTTGTTCTCATTTCACTCTTTTGAATCCTTGCAGCTTTGTAACTTTGTCGCTTTGCAGGTTGAATTCATTTCAACTTACTAGACTATTCCTCTTAAATTCTTGATTTATCTTGACTGCAATATGGCAATGTGGCAATACATGTATTTACAAAAGGTTTTAATCCTACAAATAAAAGACAACAATTACAACATACTAGTATGTATTACCCCTTACACCACCGAACCTCACAAAATACGTCATAGACCAGAGTTAGTAGCATCGTTGAATGTTGGATCGGGATGCGAGAGGTCCCGGGTTCGATACTAGGGGGAAACCACCCATTTTATCAAGAAAATTTGTGAGGCGATAGTTTTTAAACGAAGATGTGCTTAAAAGTGTTAGGATTAAACATTGTATGCAAGACTGCTCTCTCATTTCTTTCAAGACTATTATTTCTTAAAGAAATTTTATTGGATGAATTACACTTCATATGTTAAAAACTAACAGTCAATTACCAGACAATTTTGATCAAAACCTTCAGAAAAGTATATGAGGCTATTCTCTATACATACTTATTACTTAGTATACTTGCTTCTAAAATATATATCAAGAAAGAGCAAAAGATTTGTTTGTAAAACATTCCTTTAACGTAATAGATTGCAGAAGAAATTTGGAGTTTACGTTAAAAGGACAATTATTTTAAAAATTCAATTATAGGGGCAGTATTTATCGTTGTCGACAACGATAATTTTATAAAAGAATATATCTTAATACATACGGTTTGAACTTGACAATGAAACTTTGCATGATGTCATTATACCGCTAATACTTCAAATGATGCAAAAATCTCAAAATGTTTTGGGAAAACTTTGGGGATGATGCTGAACTTGTCCAATGCCCTTTAAAATGCATTTAACTGATATTAGGAAATAAGATTTATAGTTTTAGTGAAACGTCGGGAGTATCATATAAATGTTTTGCTATTATACTTTACTTTATCTCATGAGCTTCTAATCATGCTTTGAGATATTGTCAAAATGGCACAAGGAAACATTTGGGCGTACATTTCATAATTTTGATAACCTTCAAATAGCCTCTTACATCACCAATCACATGAATTCAACGGATGTTGTTAAGTTTCGATCTGCATAAAGTTCAACGAATCAAACCATTTTGTTCGACATACCCGCTTTATATCTTGTATTGGATACTTCATAATTTGATACGGTATATTCTACTACAATATGATGGTTTCGAAATATTAATGAAACATCATATAAAAAATAATATTAATGAAATATTCTATAAAAATACAGAGGCAAAGTGGTCAATTTTCTTCAATCACCAACCATCACTTTTTTTAAGAAAGATCACAGCATCCAACTCCTTATCAGAGCATTGCGCCTCAAAGCCCCAAATCATACCAATATACCTATATGTATAACCATGATCATGATGATCACCCGTTGCAAACTTGTAATACGAGACCTGAAAGATTTTGAACATCCTCTTATCTTGTTGTCTGCATCTATTAGTTCAATTGAAGCCGTTGTTTCGGACTCGCTCCATATTGGTACACGAGAGTTATAAATTGTCGTCTTGCTTAATTCACCATCCATATTTAATTTCATTTTCACCCGTTTTATGCCAAATTTGATGCTTTTCCTTTTTACATACAAAACATGCTAGAGACAAGGAATCTACATTAGATTATGAATTCGTTGTTGTCAGATTTCACGCTTAGCATGCTTAGGGTGATACAAGCAAGCAAGAGCTAAGCACGAAATAGAGGTAAAATGGCATTTTCACTTTTTTTTTTAAATAATTAGAGAAAGTGAAACTTTATCTTTCAAAAGCTTTTCCCCCGTTCAAATTCGATTTCGCGTTCACTTCATGGGAAATTCTACCGAACTTGTCATTTTCCTGTCCTTTTACATGTATTTAATCTCTCATGAATTTTTATTGTTTTTGAGATGCATTTTTAAAAATTATTTTTGCATGTTTCAGCTAATTAACGGTATTTTATCTGAGTGTTTATCAATTCTTTAACTATTTTATAATCATTAGTTCTTTAAAAGGTAATCGTTTTACTAGATCTTACGCAAAAATAGCATTTTTAGATTTAAAGTCAAATTTAAATTTTTGTCATTTCATGGTTTTGCGTCATTTTGTTGGTGTTCTAGATATCAGAGCTGCATGAAAATTGGCATGGATATGGTATTTACCCAGTTGTATATCCAAGTGAAGAGATTTTCTAAAATGTGTTTATTTTTTTAAGTCCAATTTAAAATCAACATTTGGGGGGAAGATGAGTTTTTATGATTTTTGTGAGATTTTTAATCTACTTGCGATCTATATTTTTTTTTAGAAAAAGCTCTTTTTTTTTAAATTTAAAAGTAGGTATCCTATGTCTATCAATTTCATGCCCCTCTAGTAAATGGAAGCTTGAATGTTTTAAAAATCCAATATGGTCGCCGTTACTATAGCAACGGCCATGGAAAATCTGTGGAGATTTTTCCAACCAGTTTTTTTACTGTGTTCTACCCAATTATCAATTTTGACCAATTATTAATATGATATGATACTTATTTTTTAAAAAGTGACATATATCTTGCATGTATCAACCTCAATTAGGTGCCATTTAAAATGTTGTTTTTAAATATGATAAAGGAATGAAACATTAAATCTCATGACTTCAGAATTCAATGTTGAAAGATGACAGATTTTACGCCAAAATTTGATGTTTTTTTCCCTTTTGTTATTAAACATGACATATTGATGGAAGCTACATGTGACATTATATTAAATGTGATAATTTTATGAACTCGCTCTTGACAGATTTTACGCCCAAACTTTTTCAAACTGGGTAACTTACGCCTATAGCCTACCATTTCCTCGAAAAATACACCCCAATTTTGCCCAAATTGGGCGTGCTTTTTCATGCATTTAAAAAAAAGTGGACGCATTTGACAAAAACACTGGTACCCTATATGGTTCAAACTGCCCATTTTGATAAGACGTCGGAGCCCAGCGTTACAAAAACCCACCCATACAGGCATATGCATGAAATTGTGAAATTACACCCCGTGGCCCAGAATCCTCCGGGGGCTGATGCAATTTAAAGAAAGGGTGCTTTAAATTTTTTGAGATCATGAAAGGCAGTGCCGGATTTAGCTTTGTCAGGGCCCTGGGCCAGGTTAAAACTCAGGGCCCCCTTGTGTAAAATTGTAATCATGCGACTCTATAGCATGCCACAGTGCTAGGTGCGGGGGACCGTCAGTCGCCTATTTGAAGTTATAGAGATGTTTATTGGCTATCTGGAGAACTATACAATTTGACCAAAAATGAGGCTTTGGAAAGGAAATTTTGCGTAAAATAAAACTCTAGAAGGGAAAATTTTGTAACATTCGTGATTATCGTTGGAAAGGGAAAAAAACAAGGGGGGGGGGGTTAAGAATTGGTGTCTTGTGTATTAGGGGCCAGGAACGAGCAGTCTATAGGGCCCAGGGCCACACATCCAGTTGCATGGTACCTCCCCCAACCTGGCCCGTGAAAGTGTCCCAAGGACCTGCTTGAGGTCACTGATGGCATATGGCCCGCTAAGGGCCCTGGTGATGTCTACATTGAATCTAATGCTTTCTACTGTCTTATTTACTAAAACAAATAGTAATGAGTAGGTGAGGTCCTGTGCCCTTGACAAAATAATGTGTCAAGTAACTAAAATAATGTGTCAACAAACTTAAAGGGATGCTAGATCCTGTCCGCTGATTTTCTGACTATATATTTTTTCACATGTATCGATAGTACATGATTGTACCAACATATCCTACCAGTAGTTTCCGCTGAATTTGTGTAACAGAGGAAGAAATGAAATTATTTACCACCTGTATTTTTTGTCGCCGGCGAAAAAAATGGTTGAAAAAGTGTTTCTAGTTTCAAATCTTAAAAAGATCTTGTTTCTACACCTTTGATGGGTAAACAAAAATTTTTTTGATAAAATTGTTTCTCTTTTAATATGTATCAACTTATCTCCAAGAGCTTCATTTGATTTTTTATCTGGTAAATCCATCTGAGGTACAAATTTAGGATTTAGAAAACACTGGATAGTCACACCACCATCACATATAGATATATTGCAAATCAATTCGCTGTCAATTTGAGCCATTTCTGTGTACATTTCTGTACTTTTTTGGATTTTACTACACTTTTAAGCTTTATTTAAAGCATTTCCATAAGTTTTTAATTCTAAGTGGAATCTAGGCTAGTCCCTTTAAGCTGCAAGATGGGGTCTGAATTATTTCAAGTATGTTTTTCAAGGTCTCATCTTGATTTATATAGTGTAAGGGCCCTATTACAGCCAGAAGGTAAAACTTAAAAATATATTAAAATAGTATTGTTATTGTATGACACACCTATTGATATGAATTGTTTTGTTGTTGCTTTTCGAAATGAAAAATTTCTGTCATTTTTCACCCCCCCCCCTTCTTTGCAATGAGTCCATGAAGAACTTCCCAAGTTACGTATTTGTATTTAATCATTTCATGTTGGGGCAGGACACGTTAAAAATCCTACTTAATATTAGTTTGTTCCATTTCTTCTTTTGTTTTTCTCCTTTCTTTTCTTTTGTTTTTCTCCTTTTTTTTGTCATGGTCAAGGTCAAGGGCCCCCTGGACCTCAGGGCCCTGGGCCCGGGCCCAACAGGCCCATTTAGAAATCCGGCACTGATGAAAGGGTCCCTGAAAAAATCATCAAAACTTTACCGTTGAAAAAATTGTTCTGTGTGATTTTCTGTGGGGTTGACGAGGCCCTTAAAAAATTTTCAGGTCTAAAAGGGTGCCCTGATTTGTTTTTTGCATCAGCCCTCAACAAGTGTTTGTGAACGGTCCCTAACGATACTCTACATTATAAGCCTTTCAACTTTATTATTCCGATATCATTTGGTTTAGACCTACCACATATGCACCTCATAAACCAAAATCTTTGGCAAAATTGAAGACTCTTAAAAGGAACTGGTGCGTGAAGTCATACAATAATGTCTTATTGATGGACTAATGATATAACTTTTGATCAAAGTTCGCGCACTTCACATGTGAGGTTTAAAACCAATGTCGTGTGCTTTCGAGAAAAAGTAAAGAAAAGAAACAAACTTTTATAAAGATTTATAAGATGGCATTGAATTTTACTGATGTAATCATTTTGTCATCAACATGTGCTTGTTGAAGAGCTTTAATAACATGCAAGAAAAAGAGTCAAGCAAATTTTGATTGTTTTCTGCATACCTTAGGAGTGAGTCAACTAAGAAGAAACAACGAAAACCTCATAATTGGTGTCAAACTTTTCTGGCACGCGTTTTGATCATGTTTAATATAAACACAAAATGAAGCAATTATTTGATGACCCTGTGGTCAACAATATGTAATTCTATGAAGAAATTAAGAGTAATGAATTAAGATTATCCATTAATCTCTTACGCTTTTAGAATATGAAAATATAACAACTAGACCGGGTCTCGATTTTCGCATGCAATAGGTTCAAAGATTGTCAGATCAGTTTTGGAATTTAGCAAGTTCTTAAAGCGGTGGTCAGACTGGAAACAATAACGATAAAATAGTATCGTTCTACCTATTATAAACAAGATGTCTCTTTCACAAAATAAGTTCATAATTTGCAGAAATGCTTATTCTATAAAAAAAAATCATTGATATTAATTCGCGATCCTTCTTAGTGATGCCTATTGCATGTTTCAGATTGTGTCATTTAATGATAACTTTCTGACATACAAAATTGGCAATATTTCATACACTTAGACAGATTTCAATTTATTTTGAAAATTGACGAGCAAAATACAATACACCCGGGGACAATACACAACATTAATGCTGCCCGTTTCCTTGATTATTTATGGCTGTGATGCTGTTTAAAGCAATACTATAAGATTTTGATCAAAAACTGTTTTATAATAAAAACAGCATAAAACGAGGAATGTGACTATCTAAAAGCGTTTTCAAGTGTTTTGTGGGGAAAAAATTGTTTTGCCACCAAAAATGGATAAAAAACACATGCATGCTTTCCTATACTAATGTATATGGAATTAAATTCGGGATCCCGAATTTAATTCAACAAATGGCCATAACAGAAAAAGTACGCATCTTTGAGCCAAATCGTTTGGAGGGTATTCATATCTACCAAAAACAAACCCAATAAGTCCAAAAAATCAAAAGTCATGGGTGACAGGGGCTGCTTCATTTTTAACACTTTATAGTATTGCTTTAAGAAATGATTTTACCTCAAATGCCTTGGGCTGTTCCACACGACTGATCACATGTTTAACACGTACAATTTGGATACTCGCGCTTTGGCATAAGCTATCTAGGCTATTGCCCGAGGCGAATTTGTAAAAAAAGACATAATTTCTTTCTTTCTTTTTCATATCATGATATGGAAGCTATTGAATTGGTCTTTTATAGCAGTGAATGAAGTAATGCTAACATATCTAGATTTTGTGTTAAAAATCACAAAGTTGAGTACTAATTATTTTGATACACACTGTATATAGGCCTACATGATAAACTGCTATATACTATCGACTTAGGTATAATTGCATGCGTGATTATACAGGGTTATGGCGGATTCACGTTGCATTTGAAGAGCTTCCTCAATTGGTTCTCAGATGAAAATACCAGTTATCAATTCCCCGGTTGGACAGCAGATAACCTGTTGTAATGGGCACATTCCATTTCATCATTTCTGGATAGAAGCTTTCCATTGTTATCGTGGTTTTCTAATATTTCCTTATAACAGCAATTGTCCGACCACCGGATTACGGGGGACATATGACCCATTTTTGGATATTCAAGGTTTAAGGTATACAATTCTATAAAGTAAAGACCCAATCGGGTTCTACAAAAGTGCTTGTATATCGGATGTGCCTGCCTGAATTTGAAAGTTCGACCACATCAGTTATGCGTATTTTTTGCCGAGTTATACATTGCACATTTGATTTGCACATACCCTAGAATTATTTACTTAGCATTTTTGGCTAGGTGAGATGGGTTTCTATCGATTCCTGGCCAGGATGTCAAAAGAAGTATTTGTTCAGGCCTCTGATCATGGATAATAGGCATTAATT
>JXSR01S002289.1:24739-44027 GCA_000969725.1 Ophiothrix spiculata
ATGTTTGGTAATATATCAAGAAAACTAATTGTTCTTAGCTTAACTTATAACTCAGCAACCTACCTATTATGTTTTAAATTTACAATCAGTAAACATTCACTGTTTCTATTGGCTGCCTTATTTTTGGAGGCAAATTTTAACATTTTACATTGGGAGAGAATACAGCTGATGATTGATCCACTTAGGAATTTCACAAGGCGTCTCTAGCAAACCTACATCAGAGGGAGGTATGCCATCAGGCTGTGCCATGAACATTGGGAGTAGGAATAATTAAAATAGTGCTTATACACAGATCATATAGATTTTGGCTGGGATATGGAAGTAATGTCCACAGCCTGACACCTTGGAGCAAGGCTAGAATGATTCATGTACAAAATATAGTAATACCCAGTGATTTGGTCTTAATCAATCCTAATCAATCATTCCTTTTTGTTGTTGTTGTTGTTGTTGTGGATTAATTTGTGAACACATACTCAGTGACATAAACATATACACACACTGTCAAAACTATGAAAATCTACACTCGTGTCAGAGATATAGTTTATCTCAGAGTACCTTTTCCCCTGTTCGCGGGTTTTTTCTTGCCAACGCTTGTTGTTAAGCACTTCTGCGTACGGATGCACTTACTTACGCACGTATTTTCAGTGCGTGATTTGTTGAATTTGATTGTTTACGCTCACGCTGTTGCCGCGCGCGTTAAGAGTGGCGTACACGACACGATCTGAAAGGAAAAACAACTCTGAGAAAGAGTATAACTGCATGAACCCTCTATTTACGCGTTCACAAATGAAATCCACAAACAATACTTACATGAACATAGAGGTCATCCAACTGCACCAGATCATGCTGCATCAGCAATGCTGCCACCCTGTACAGGGATTCTGGTGTGGAAATGTCTTCTTCCTGAAACAAACATTGTATACAATTTGTTACTCAAATATTTCTACTGAATGTATTGAGCAGGTATAACAAGTATCATCAACTTTTGTAGTTTTTCTAAAAAAAATATTTAAGGTCCCCAAAAAACAGCATGCAAATAAAAGCAAATTTGTTAATATTAAAGTAGAAAATGGAAATTTCAGAAAAGTTCTACTATTTTGGAGATGGTGTTATAACAAGCATGATGTAAACATTTTAACAAGGATATATCATTATACCAGTGCTTTGTGGCTGAACAACTTCTATACTGATCTCATTGATTGGCTGATTCCCAATGTATGTGAAAGATTCAGCAGTGTATAAATCATACCAAGTCAAAAATCTGAACAGGTACCAACCAGTGGAACTGAAACCAGTGGATAACTTCAAAAACTACTGAAAATTTCAGAAACTGCAAATCTCAAATTTACAACTGTTTGAATATTCTTTACATATATGTTAGGGGCTGTTCAAAACTCAAGCGGAAGGCAAATTCTGGCCAGTTCTGGACGGGTTGGACGTTGTTTATTCCAGTTGAACCGGCCAGAACTAGCAGGCAACTGTCAGTTGAGTTTTGAAGCGGCCCCTTAAACCTGCCTTTCTGACTGACCTTGTAAAACTGGAACTTAAAGCCCAGCATATGACATAGTGTGATGGGTTCATACATGTAGGATTCTAGTAGAGAGACAAAGAACTTGTCGAGATGTGGTGAACACTCAAATGCTTCCAAGATGATGTCTAGCACACGGTTGGGATCAAGGTCAAAACAACCTGCACAAAGAATGCAATCAATGGTGAAATTATATCAAGCAAAATCCAAATTCTGTGGTCGGGATACAGCTTTAATGTCTTCAATAATCTTTGCACTCCGGAATTATAATCTTTGCACTCCGGTATTATCAGAAATACTAGAGTCATTCTGATACAGAAAAATTTAGTCCCAGAAAACAAGCTTTTATAATATGCATATTAAAAATTGATCTCTCATAATATGAACAGTATATCAAATCTTTAATTGTAACATTAATCAGGGCTACAGTGCAAATGCAACATTATTGCAATAATAACATTTTATCTCATTATGAACAAAAAATATATCTCTATAATTTAATCTTCAGTCACAACAATACATATAGAGTCTTGTAAAGCTTTTACAAAGCTTTGGCCAAAAAAAGATATTGTTTATTTGTCCACAGAGGATGATTTAAGCCCTTCCCATAACACACAGCAACATATCAGTAGACCCCATGGAATGTTAACCAAGGTCACCCTACTACTGCATTCATTTGTATGGTAAACAGTTTGAATTTACTCTATTTCAAACTGTATTTTGGGAATGAAAAACTCTGTCCAATTCAGGTTTGTTTGCATTGATAACAAGCTGTGATTATCCTCTTTCTGAAGGTCCTTTTCATTCACAGTTGGACAAAAAAATAAATTTTTTATAGCAAGTTTTCCATCAGTAGTTTTATCATATAAGTCTATGCAGTTGGTTCACTCAGTGTGCTGTTTATAAGCCGTGGAAATAGCAGTTTGAATTGAATGGTGGGAAGGGCTTAAATCACCCTCTGGTTTGTCCATAACGGCCTCTGAAAAGGTAAGGTTGGTAGGTGGTTTTTTTTTTTTGTGTAATAAATGTACATGAAACTCACCTTAAAGAATTGAAAAATTGAAGAAGAAATAAACTTAACTTACGAGAACAATATACTGCTGATTCTTATTAAGAGGTCTTCTTCATTTGAAAACACAGTTCATGTAAATTCCTATCATATTTTTACGATTTGAAGACTTTCCCGGTGAATTTTTATATCTTTTTACATGAAAATTCCTCAAATAAGAGTTTAAAAATAAAAATAAAATTTATAAAACACACGGTCGGGCCAAATTTTAATGGTCTGTCGGGCGAGGACAAACAAACAATTTTTTTTTTGGCCTTAGCAACGAAAGCACTTTTTCCTCACTTTTAATAATACATATTAAAAAAAACCTGAACTTCTTACCTATAAGTGATTTGATCCCTTTCAGAGCCAATGTACTACTAGCGGCATCATTCGATACTTGCATCAGCTCTGTAACAACTTTTGCGTAGCCTTCACTTTCTTCCCTTAGTAAATTGAACTTCTGCTGCTTATAGCTAGAACACACAAATCAAGAATAGGTTAAAATATACAAAGAATGAGAATACTTTGTACATGTATAGAGCTGCTAACTTGTAGAAATTGTATAGCAATTAGCGGCAAGATAAAATGTGTACAGTTACATCAGAAAAATGCAAATGTCTTCAAAATTAATTTTGGGTTCTTGATGCTTTATAAGAAAGTACTCTTTTGTCGTTAAAATGCCTGCATCGAAAAGTGTGATGATTGGACATTTCTATCAATGATTGAACATTTCTATCACTGCTATATTCAAATGGAGCATTTTGGGTGCTGGCACCAAGTGGAAACCTACTACTGAGTAAATAAGTGTTAAAGCAATACTATAAGATTTTGATCAAAAATGGTTTAGAGTACAAACAGCATAAAATGGAGGAATGTGACTATCTAAAAGCGTTTTCAAGTGTATTTTGTTGAAAAAAAATGATTGCCACCAAAAATGGATAAAAAGTATATGCATGCTTTCCTATACTAACACATGTGGAATTAAATTCGGGATCCCGAATTTAATTCAACAAATGGCCATAACAGAAAAAGTAAGCATCTTTGAGCCAAATCATTTGGAGGGTATTCATATCTACCAAAAACAAACCCATTAAGCCCAAACGATCAAAAGTCATGGGTTACAAGGGGCGCTTCAATTTTAACACTTTATAGTATTGCTTTAAGTTAAATTTCTAGTTCTAAAATGATTGGTCTGTATTACAATTTTCTGTTGACCAAAGTTTGATAACAGCTGCTATTATTTGAAAACCGAGGGCTAATTGCCCATGGCCAATATTTTTGACAATCATCTTTTTTTATACTTTTAAAATACTTACAATAACTTTGTTTTGAGTCGGACATATTTCTGACTGAAAGCTTGTTTGTTTTGAATCACTTTAACAGCTTCCATGGTCTCGTAATCAAGTCTTTCTTTCAGCAATCCATCTCCGATGTGATCCTGAAAATAAATCGGCAAAATAAAATCAAATGAGCTATTATTCCGAAACAGGTTTACATAACCATTACCCCTAACCAAGCCTTTAGCCAGGATTTGAAAGTAGGGCGTCCAAATTCGCGGCCGGGCGAACAGGCCGGCTTCAATCAAAACATTGTGACGTCAGCATCATTAATATTCATGCTTGACAAAGAAGTCGAGTATTACGTTCGCGCTAGTTGTAAACAAAATGGCGACTCACTGGGGATCGAACAAAGAAAAAACGCGATATAAAACCCATTTTAATTTCATAAAGTACAATAAATTGGTCAGATTTTGTGATGACGATGATTATTGAAGATAAATTCTAACTTTCAACTTCGAAATTCGCATGGTAAAACATATTTTTTGACGCCTTATTTGACGGCCTAGGCATTTTACAGGGCCTCTTTTATCGTGATAGGCCGTCCAAAAGACGGCTTGGCGGCTCTCTGGCTAAAAGCTTGCCCCTAACACAACTTCTCTTGATGTTTGGTAGGGTTAGGGTTAGTATAGACCTATATGTAGGATTACATAAACCTAACCCCCAATGCCACTTCTCCGTTTAAATACTATCTCCTCATAAATCTGCAAGTTAAAAATGGTGGGCTTCCTCCTGGATTTGAACCCGGTACCCCTTGCACGCTAATCTATGTCAAGCCACTAAGTAGGCACTGGCTGCCATGACAGTGGATTCGTGATCATAACTAACTTTGGTCTATGATGTATTAGGACTTAGGCAATTTGTCTAACTTTGTGAACTGTGATTTCTCAAAGGGAAAAGGAAGTAACTTGTAATACATATGCAACATACATACTGAGTTTTTACTTTGTTGGGCGGGCACTATTCACTAATAGCACGGTTTGCCATTTGCAGGGAGAGTCTCAATTTGACAGTCAATTAAGCTAGTATGTTACATAACAATGTATTCACTTCATCCAAGGTCAGTGGTGTTTGAAAGAAGGAATTGTGACTGTTGATTGTATATTGTAATATTATGCAAGTTTCCAATCATCTCGCAAGCCAGGTCGAGGCTCACCCAAAATGGTGAAACCGTGCAAAAAGCTAACTAGGCCAACCATTACCGTTCTCTCCACATACATTTTAGCTGCCTCACTCTTTGTCAGAGAAGTTTTTACCTAACCTGTGGAATTGTTTGTCGGAGGAGATTGTCAACAGCCCAACCATACATAGGTTTAAGTCTGTAATTCCAACCATTTAATTAGTTTGTTTTTCTCCATTGTTGTTCTTTTTTGTTAATTTTTCCTTTGGTGTGCTGTTTTCTGGTTTGTCTCATTTTGGTGTTTAAGGCTCCCCTTTAATTTAGTGTTTAATAATGATATAAATAAATAGACCATTTCAACAGATGCAAATTCTTGATTCAAAATGGTTGGTGATTCTGCTGGACATTACAAAAGTGCTACAGTCACAGTGTTGCCTTCCCATTTTGCAGTGTGGGAGAACTTAGCAGGACGATTTCTATCAAATACAAAAGGTATAGGTAAAGGCGACAGCCTGTATTTACACAGCTTGGAGTGCCCATCTCTCTTTTGAAGTGATTGAGCCAAACTCCCACATTTTTTTGTTATATTTGTGGTGAGGGGATCATCATACCTTCCCAGCACTGAAGAATGCCGGTTCCCACTTGACACCTGGGTGGAGAGGAGCACATAAGGGTAAGTATCTTGCTCAAAGACAATGCACACGTCACCACATTCAAACCCACGACGCTCAATGTCAAGTGATTAAGAGTCGTGGACTTATACTGCTAGGCCACGCATGTCCCTCTGAACTAAGTAAATACTGAATAATAAATACTAACCTTTAATACACCCAAAAGGGCTAGAAAAGCTTCTCTTGAATTCTCATCATCCAGGGATAGTGTCTCTGTGTCTGAAATAGAGAAACATAAAGAACTGCCAACAAGATCTCAAACCTCCGAGCAAGAACGAGCAGGTTTCAAAACAACGCCATCCCCTACTACATAAACTTACTCAATAGGTAGTGCCAAGGATTGTCCTGCTTTCCTCTTTTTACAAAGTATTCCATTTTGAAATGTTCATTTTTTAATGAATTTTTAAGTATTCCATTTTGAGTGTGTAATTATGTTTTTGAAATATTTATATGTCTGGTTTATATTAATCTGTGCAATGAATTGTTTTATTATTATTTTATACTTGTATTATATTTTGTAAATTGTATGTAATTTGGTCTTAGGACCACAAAGTGAAATTTTTAATAAACATGAAATGAAATGAAATGAAATGAAATGAAATGACCGATGAAGGGACTGGTCAACTAAATGGATAAAATCCTCTCCATACCTGATTTCAGCACCAATATGCAGTAACTATCAGACATTCTTTTTTTTTTTTTTAATAAAGTGTAAGGATTCATCACTTCCATCACTGACATCATTTGAAAGAAGGAACACAGCCAAACTGCTTCGTGCTACAAAGTATTTGGCTTAGTGTTGACACTTCACTACAGTATTTTCAGATATTAAGTTTTTTGTTCGCTGGTTTTTGTTACTGATGCCTGTTGCTATGTTTGTCTACATGAAGATCAATTTGTTTATGCATAGGACTTCATGTAATTGCTCAATTCGTTGTGGAATGCATAGGGCGCATTAATCTCAAGTTAAAAACAATACAGGATATGCAAAAACTTAATTCTAAAAAGATATACTTCAAATAATCTAGAATTTCTTTCTTATGTTCAAACTATTCTAAAGGTGAAATATTTTATTCAAAATGCTGACCATCAAATGTCAACCACCAATCAGTACTCATGCAGGTGAATGCCAATGTTATTGAACTTTTCAAAACACAACTTCCAAGAATTCCAGAAGTACATTTTTTCACTTTCTGAAAATAGTTGAAAGAAAGAGTGCCTCCTTCACACAAAACCAAGAATGTAAAGTTCACATTTACGTTAACTGATTCCTTACGAATCAAAACTTGTAATTAGGGTTACACCTAGTTAGGCACTTTAGTGTGATGCGCCCTGAGTTGATTTGCAATTTTAAACTTCGTCAGCCAATTTTTAATGTAAAATACTCTTTCTGTCAGTGAGTCTCTGATACCACCAGCTAAAATGGTGCATCTTATCAAGTATATGGGTCTGAATATAATTATTTTTCAAAATGGGAAAACATTACGCTCACAGGCCAGAACACTTTGTTGAAGAATGTGCATATTGTTAGGGAGCCATACATGATTGGTTAAAAAAAAACACCATGTGAATTCCAGCAGCACATTTTACTACTCCCTCACCTCCATGAAGTGTCCTCCATAATCCATATGCACCACCATGGCTATGCCAAAGCATGCTGTACCTACCCATGACACTAGGTGTATCTGTATTTGTTCAATTCCCTAATTTTCACCATCCTCCCCATCCCTTTTCCTCTATACACACTCCCTGGCTACGCCAATGCATGTTGTACCTACCTATGACACTAAAAGTATCTGCAATTGTCAGGGGTCTGAGAGGCCAGTTGACAAAAACGAGGAAAAGCGTCGTAAAGTTGGGGTTAAAGGTCAAAAATGAGGTGAAAATGAATGAAAAAGAAAAAAGTTTCAAAAACGGGGATACTCTATACACACTCCCTGACTACGCCAATGCATGTTGTACCTAGCTATGACACTAAGAGTATCTGCAATTCATTGGTCACATCACATACTGTTCTATTTGAGGAAAGACGCATTTCGAGAAAATCGCATTTGTTTTCGCACATGGTTAAGTTTTCTTTTGATACTAATATTTTTTAAAAGAAAAGACTTCAAAGTTTTTATTATGTTTAATTTAAAATAAAAATACTACTGAAAACCCTATTTAATATTGCTTTGAACTTATAGATCTCTATGTGAAAACGCTTTTTTACATTTAGCGATCTTTTTGTACAGTAATTGAATACGTTAAACTGTTCTATATGATATAGATCTGTATGTGAAAAAAATGTTCATCTCGAAATTGAAATAGCGCACCATATAGATTTGTATGTGATGCGTTGTTTACGCTATACTTTAGTACGTAATTTTTGCATATAGCGCAGTTTGTGAAATGCCAAATTTAAACAGAACGCATATAGACCAAAATTTATTAATTATATCTTGTTAATTAGGCTAAATCAAAGCCTGTAACTTGGCAGATATGAAGAAATCATCAATATAATCAATCCAGACAAATTTTCTCAAAAAAGTCAAAAATGTTATATAGAACAGTATGCGACTGACAAATTGTTCAATTCCCTCATTTTCACCATCCTCCCCATCCCTTTTCCTCTATACACACTCCCTGGCTACATCATTGCATGTTGTACCTACCTATGACACTGAGTGTATCTGCAACTAATGACGGAATACCAGGATGCATATCCTGTGAAAGGAGATACAAGATAAGAAAATATATAAAACCTGTAATTTGATTCAAACAAAACTTCAGAACACAAACTCTCAAAATGTCATTGGTTCTGAATAAGGAATCTTTATAATTGTAATATCAGTCTTGCAATGGAAACTTCAGAAGGTCATTTACTAAATGGAAGTGGTATATGATTATTAAGCTAATATGAGATGCATCAAATGTTACATAATATTTAGGCATGAACAGTAAAGAATTCACTATTTGTAATGATGAATATTTCAACAATCCTCAATCCTGCCGGAGTATGGAGTCGGCAGGGACTTCCATTTGAGGGGAGTGAGCTCTACTGAGCCATCCTGCTCAATTGATAGAGCATCTTGCATGATAATATTAACATATAAATTTCCAGGTAGCTCCCCCAATTGCTCCCCTACTTCAGGAGAGCTTTTGATAGAGCTCTTGCAAATTTCAAACGGAAGTCCCTGAGTCGGTATCCTCAGCATGAGTCAAATTTGTGAAAGTGAATCTCTATATACTAACCTTTGAACCAAACATTCAATTGAGAATGCTGCTGTACATGTATTCATTGTATTGCTGGATACACTATGGTAAGTATTCACAAAAGAATACAATTTATGTCGACCAACACTTTCAACATTTACGTTGTAGTCTATGTGCAAAGTTACATTTGTTGGAAAATTATGATCGAATTAACAAAAATATGAGGAATTTTTCATCTCTTTTGAGTAAATTAGAGCAAAAGGACTTATCAATCATAGGTTCAAAGCTTCATTGATGTCTTTCAATATAAATAAGACTATTGAAAATTGTACCAATCTATGCTTGTTGACAGTCACATCAAGTTTCTGACACGTGACCTAAAAGCCAGTTAAAAGCTGGTAAACCAGCTCATCGGGTGCATGGTACATGTACATGTGAGACGGTATACTGGCTTGTCTGCTTCAAAGGGTTAATAATATTAATAACAGACAATTCATGACTTACCAGTAAAGCATTGAAGACTGGTGTGGTCAGGTCTAATTTGATAGCTCCTTTTAATATATGCCATGTCAATTCATATACTGCATCACGCAGACCTGAGAAAAAAAATAGTACTTCAATAATACTTCAATTGATGACCTTATATTTCAAATGGGAATTGAACTGTATATTTGAAAGGCAAACACATGTTTTAAATCTGCCGATTCTCACCATTGAGTCCCGTGCCCGGCGCTTTATGTGCATTTGGTTTTCAGTCCATGCTCGCATCTGCAGTTTTTTTCCGGGTTCTCCAGTCTTCCTCCTGCATTCAAAACTGAATTTTGAAAACATCTTGGAGCCCTGTTGAACATAAGCTTCCTTTAGCTTACTTGATACCAAGTACCATGTTGGGTTTTCTTGGCAAAAAGCCTAAACAAGGTGATTACTGAAAAGCCACCTATTGACACCACACCGTTAATCTCCGGAACAAACACCACATTTAATTGGTTAATCTCCAGAAAAAACACCACATTTTAATTGGTTAATCTCCGGAAAAAAAATCACTCATCTTTGTTTTAATCTTCTAAAGCTGATCATCAGGTTGCATAAATTTTGAATACTTTCAGCTCGACAGTACCTAAAGATATCTTTAAACATCAAAAATGTGTCTCATTTTGCATAAGGGGCATCAACCAAATATTGAGAACCCCACTTCTGAAAAGAATTGTCAGTGACTTTGGACAAACACAATTTTTTAGATGGAAAAACACCTTGCAGGAAGTGAACTCAATTTATTGCTGTAAAAAGAATTCTGAGCAAATGTTTATGGTCCAAAAAAAAAACCTAATCTGTAAAATAGTCACCAAATCCAGTTTTGATTCAAATCAAATGTTCTTACCAGCTGCATGTTCTATCATCAGCCCATTTTCCCCAGCACCAGCAACATGGCCTCGACAGATCTTGATACTGTAATAGAAAGATTCAGAAACAAAATCTTTATTAGTCAAAAGTTTAAGTGCTCGTACATATTCCAGATATCTGAAATAACTTCCCATGGCCTGACCCCCCAAACAATTTCAGGATTTAAACTCTTAGGTCCGTATGCATAAAACTAGACTAAAGTTAGTCCCGGACTAAGTGAAACTTTAAATTTTGAAAAATAATAAATTTTTGGAAAAATCAAGAGAAAATTCATGTTTTTAGTTAAAGATTTATAATTATAAGTTATAGTTTTATTTTGTGATTCATTTGTCTGTTATAGATCACTGAAAGTATTTTAGAACACAAAAATGGTTTAGTCTGGGACTAACTTACTTGTCCGGGACTAAACTGATTTTTTTTTTTTGGTAAAATATGTTCCAACACGGAAAAATTATCAAATTATAGAAATTCTATTAAAATCTTATGAGCAAGAACATAAATTATCACAGATTCCAAAAATATGTTATTTTAGTTTAGTCCAGTTTTGTGACCACGGACCTTAATGAGTTTGTCCCTATCAAAATATTCTTGGAAGGCGCTCTCAAAATTGTTCATTTTTTTTTAGTTTTGGGGTGACCCGGGAGAGATATATTTAATTATGCCAGGATGACCTTATGGCCTCAGCTGATATTTCTGAAATTAGGATTTGACCTCAAATGACATTTCTGAACATTAACTTAATTTTACCTCGAGTGACCTATCTGATCCACATCACAACTAAGTGCTCTCCCTGTGGTATGGTCCATAGGATCAGGGGTTATAGAGATCCCCAAGCTCTTAATAGAAATTTCAGGATTTTACCTCAAATGGCCTTTGACCCCACCCTCTCAGACCACTCCGTGGTAGATGATACATGTATAAATGGTGCAAGAAAGCAAGCTTAGATAAGATTGAGTATCAGAGTTATATCAAAACATTGACCAAATACCACAAACATACTGTACACTCCATACTTTGTTTGAACAGTCACGGCAAACTATCATAAAGTAAGGCAATTAATTGCCAAACCATCTTTCTCGCCTGGTCATGTATGCATATGGGCTTGACCCTGAATTGCTGTGCAAATCAAAATTCAACCTACATGTATCATGTCATGTGTTGAAGTTCTAGTTGTAGCCACACAAAAAAAATGTTGACCTCAGATGACATATTTTTATCCAATTTGACCTCAAATGACCTTTTAACTTCAACTTAATGACATTGAGCTGACCCTCAAGGATTATGACCCTGGATAAACTTCTGAACATTTTTTGGACTTCGACCTCAAAACTTTTTTGACTGAATCCATTAAAACTTTGACCTGTGTGGGATCAAGGTTTAGATCTGACCCAAAGATATGACCTCACCACGACCTCTTAAGTTTCAGGGGTTTTATGGTGTAATGTAAGTTCAATCCATGTGAGGTCAAGAGTTAAATAGTTATTGCAGTGACCATGAAATAAGTTCCTTATCTTATCATTTGACTTGACCTCAAACAACTTTCTTACCTTCATGACCTTGACCAGACCCGAGTCACCCTACCCTTAATTTAGCAGCATGTGGCACACCCATCACTTCATGCCATCAAGATTGCAGTACACGCTTTACAATTCAGGAACTATTGTTTGTGGCAGTACAAATGTAATTTGTGAACACATACTCAAAGTCGTGAGCGTAGACGCAGACTGTTTTCACCTTGAAAATGTACGCTCACATGGAAAGGCCTGCGTGATTCACTAATAAAATCCACAAACAATATGCTGCTGACATCAGACAGCAGACAACACATAGAAAAGATGTCTCTTTACTGAACTATGCTTGTGCCTATTCAACCAATTTTGACAACGTTGCAGACATGGATGCGCCAAATAAAGCAAAAAGCATATGTTTAGGTCTGACACATTTTTAAAAACCTGTTGCGCCAATTTTTCAGGGCTCCTGCGCCAATGGCACACTATATGGCCTTAGCAGAAACACCGACTACAATAGTACAATATAAAACAATTTATTGTAGAAACAAAATCACACTTTCTTATTTTTTTCAGGAAATTTATTCATATTCATTATTTCATAAAAAACCTTAAATTACAATAAAATTGTATTTTCTTAAATAAACAGTACAAAAATAAATTTTGAATCAGTATACACAAATATATTGCACATTATTTCGTCAAACATAATAAGATAGGATGAAAGATGAGTTAGTTATATAGTCGATTCAACAAGTCCCCCATACAATCGTTGAAGAGGTAATTTAATTCAATGAGGAACAGCGACATAAAGCAAATTCTAAAATAAAGTCAATGAAACTGTGTGGCACTGTAGAAGTAGTATAGTGTCAAAATAGCCAGTTGGGTGATGGCAGCAGTGCAGAGAGCCCATCAAAATATAATGTATTGTAGTCATGCAATCACTAGCATTTTGTTTTGTATTTTGGTCAGACAAAATCTATAATTAGTTTACCAGGCTTGTTTTAGATGAATGATTGAACAGATCTCAAAAATGTCATCCACTTGCATTTGAATTAGGCCTGTCTTTTTTTTTTTCTTCTTTTTTTTTGGATGGTCGTGTCTGTGTTTAGCCTTTTAACAATAACTGTATATGTCACCATAATATCAAAAAGTTAACTTTCTTTTTTAATTATCATTAAAAATTAAAGTGAGCTTAATTGCTGGCTGCGGGCAGCAAAAGTACAGGATGCGGGTCGTAGGCTGCGGGCCATGGATTGCGGGCCGCAAGCCATGGATTGCGGGCGGGTTTTGAATTAATGTTTTATAAATTATGTAAATATACCCAGGGGAAAATAAGGACGGTCTTATCAGTAAATAAATTTGAACCACCTCCTTTGTCTGTCACTCGTTCCTGGAGGTACAATAAAATCACTTGACTGAATTATTATTTGGTATCTCAAATCAAAGAGATAACTGTTTTGTGATTTTCACTATTTGCTCAAGAACATTCAGTGAATGTTGGGTGACTTGGATCATTTTATAAATTTTAAGAAAAATATTTAATAATGTCTAGGGTTATGAAATAAGCCAAAAAAACACTTGTACATGTAGTAACTTTTATAACTGGATCTTTGAATTTAGATCATTGGTTCACTGGGAATGTGGATAATCATCTTTTTTTTTCCCTCCCTCAACCCCTGACAGGGTCAGATCAAATTTCTATTACAAAATGTACTTTATGATTGTGAAATATGAATTTTTAAATAACAAAAACGTTAAAAATCACAGCTTGAGAAAACAAGAAAATAACTTAAGAAATAGCAACCCATTTAAGGGTTCATATATTCCAAATTAAAGGCATTAGCCATGATCCACTAAGGTATGAAAACTTGGGAAGACCTTTAAAATCAAAACATTGAACAAACAAACAAAATTAAATCACTTGCTCTAAAGAGACAATTTTCAGCAAAATTCAATTCTTTGGGTTCTGTCCGCTCGCTGTGTTCCTATTTTCCTTAAGTTTGAGATTCCAAATGCAGGCCTATAATTAATTTGAAAGTGAACATAATTTTTAAGGAAGGTCAAATATACTAATCAAGATGATATCTTCACTAAAATATATCGTTAACTAACAATATAGAAGTTTAAATTTTAAGGATTTAGTAATCTAAACACTATCACTGAATTGTTCATTCTCTAGAAATTTAAAAATTCAAAGCACAAATAATTGTTTTACTATAAATGTTCAAGTTTGAAAAGAATGGTTTTGTTGGTACCTACTACTTTCTAAAAATGCAATAAAATCAGTAGGTGTTTCTAGGAAAGATGAACTTTGGTGATGATCGTGGCTAATGCCTTTGAATTGAGTAGAAATACTCACATTTTAGTGACATTTCACAGCTACTCTACAATGTAGCACCTTCCTCAGGCTAGCAACTATGTTTATCTCTTACATATGTAATGCTGATCAATGTCTTGGACAAAGTCTGAGGAAGCTGCTAGAGTAGAGAGTGACTAAAGTGCGGGCTGTGGGCCATGGATTGCGGGCTGTATGCCATGAGTTGCGGGCTGTGGATTGCGGGCTGCGGGGCCTGCGGGCCATGTTTTATGTGAATAATATCAAGGGAAAGAAGGCAAAGTCAAATCAGAAAATAGCACTTTTGATGTCTACTGTCACTTGTTTTGTGATTTTCACCACATTCAGAAATTTCCAAATTTGGTTTTCAATGTCAGACAAAATATCCAAATCAAAGTGAAGTGGATATAGTGTAAAGTTGGAAGTTACAGGCACATTAGGTAAAATTTCACGATGGCTATATGTTTTGAGTTGGGGATCTAAAATGGGGGAACAGATATGCATTTGTGGAAGTTGCTCTAATATCAAATTTTTTTTACCTACGATGGCAAAATACCTATCAAATGAAAGGTTTTCATCATGAGTTTTTCTAAAAATTTGTGGTATAAGGTTGCATTCTTTAATAATGTATTATGTAATGTTAATGGAAAATAAGCTTCGGGAGCCAAGGCACTGTAATAGAGGCAACATTAATTTTGACTGAATAAAGAAATGTTAAATGGAAGTGTTTTTGAAAGCTTATTAATATTATGAGCGGAGAAATTTATGCAAATTTGATGTCTCTTTGGACATGAGTATGGTAATTAAAAGATATTTTCTGAATGTTCTTAAAGAGTGAAAATCACATAACATTTGCTCAAATATAATTCAAACAAGTGATTTTATTGTCCCTTAGGAGGTGTAAATGTATTTTCTGGTAGGACCTTGCCCCCTTCCCCCTTGATATATTCACATAAAACATTCATTCAAATCCATAGCCCGCGTCCTGTATAACCCATGGCCCGCAGCCCGCAACCAATGCCCCGCAGCCCGTGTCCTGTATTTTTGCAGCCCGCAGCCTGCAATTTAATTAGCACAACCCTTAGAGTACATATGTGTAGCAGTGAAATGTTTCCAAAATGTGAGTATTTTTGCTCATTTTCTTTGGATTTGGAACAATGAATTAATATATAAATTTACTCAATAATCCAGATGAACTTATTTGAGGATTACACATTTTTTAACTTCACGAATTAGCATTTTGGCTTTTATAATTTGGACTTTTGCTCAAAAGCTTTGATTGATGTCAAATAAAAAGCAACAAAAATAATTTCCCCTTTTATTCTACTTTGTAAAATAATTTTCAGCCCCCATAGCCATCCCAAGTCCAATCCCCCCACCTTGAAGTTAAAAAAAATGTTCCTTTTTCGAACTGGCACTCATTTACCCCAAATATTGTGACATACATCTGTTGTACTGATGCTTTCAATTTGGCAACTCTTTTGGCTGATGGCACTTTTACTTTTTATAGACAAATTTCATGATTATCAATTCTGAGCAAATAAGGATTCTACATGTATTTGATTTGATGGTAAACAGTTTACTTTGGGGTTTTTTGAAATAACAAAAAGCAGAATCCATTATTTCTGTCACTAGATAAATTCTCAAACCAATTCAAAATTCAGCAATGAAGGTGAATATTTCCATTGATGATTTGCCACAATTTGATCCTGGAAATAGTAGTCTTGTAGGTTAATTTTAAGGTCCCAAATTTTAAGTCAAAAACGAAGTTTCCCATATAAAATTTTGCAAGTTTCATCATTTCTATTATCCATTTAAAAATGTCAGTTCTCAGAACTCCATATGATTCCAGAACTTGTGTAACTTACAAGTGCATGTAGTTCAAATTATAATCTGCAGAAATCCATAAGATTATTCCACTTCAAAATGACAATAAATGAATCCCAGCTTCTAAATTTTAGTACCGTACTGTACAATGTTCCACGTTCATTTTCAGGTTTCAAAAAATATCTAATAACATCATGATAATCATATACTCCTCTCAAAATACAAGGTCACATTTAATTGAAATTCCATCAAGAGTACGGTAATTCCATTTGATGTGTTCCTGTGCAGAAAAATGTCTTGTCAGTATTGTCAATGTCAGTGATAATTTCCGGTTCCATGATGCTTACGAATATAGTTCCTCTCCATTCTGGCAACAAGACCTGCTGAAAACCCGAAGAGTTTAACACACCTATGAAAGTCCAAAATTCCTTGGACAAAATCAGTCATGTGACCATCAATTGCAGGGTACGATCACATTTGTAAAAAATTGGCCCTGCACTCTGGATGTTTATTTGTTACATCGTCTGAAGAATTGTGACGTAACTAATCAATAAACATGCATTCACTCCTTGAAATACATGGTGGTGAGAGATCAAATATTTCTAGCATTTCAAATTTCATCCACACTGTAAAGATACATCTGCTTTCTTGGTCTTCACTAGTTGTCATAGAACCTTCTAGATCTAGATTGGATTGGTTTTCAAAGTTTTGTAGATTTATTTATGGCAACAGAGTCCAATTTCATTTAAAGTTCTGTAAAGGACAGACAGATATGGTTCTTGGAGATCTCGAAGATACCTGGAATTGTGATCCTTTGACCATCAGTTAAATTTGACATCTGAACTTCTGATAAGACTGGACAGACTTCTTGATATCACCTTGGTTGGTGAATTTAGGTTGGTTTTTGGTCTGGTTTCAACATCTTATGACTACGGTAACTCAATTTACTCAATAATGCTGGCTTACAAATTATGTGAAATTAGGCTCTGGAAAAGTTGGGATGAAGACAGACAACCCAACAGCAAGATGAGACAGCATTTGGTGTAGAAGGATGTGACTTGCAGCAAGATGAACAACATATTCCTGCTTTACATGTAGATGTAAAATATCTTGATCAATGACTTTCAGTAGCCCCTTAACATCTGCATTTAGTGCTCACAATTGTAAACACGTTCCGACAGTTCCGTTGGCGTACAAATGTAGCATTAAACTTTCAAATTTCCTTGATTTTAATTTACTCCAACTTTAGATGAACAATTCGGCAAACAAACATACTGATCATCACAGTCTTCTTTTGTGGAGGAAAGAATTGTCCATCATGATAACGAAGTAGCTGTGAATGACTACACCCAAGAAGTAAAAAATTTAAAATGTCAGCTAACAGAAAAATTTCATAATTTGATGCATGTTGCTGAAGGCTGGCTTCATCCAGGAAATCACTTGAATCTGGTTAATAATTGCTTGCACTAGAACATGTAGAATGTCTTTGTTGTTTGTAAAACTTTGCTTCCATGTTGAACTCCATTTTATGGCAACATTTTGTGGTAAGACACGTAAGATGCTACGACTATGTTGCTGTAATGTCATGATTTTTACACATCAGAAATGATCAGACAGATTCATGACCATTTTGACTTTGTATTGAACTTTAGAAGCCCAATGATCTGCATTCTTCAATTTCTTGCAAAACTCATACATTATAATAAATTGCCAAAGCTGACAATGGCTGCTGAGATACTTAAAAAGTGTAGAATTTAACAAGAACTTGACATGATGAAATTCTGCTCTCTCAAATCTGCTACTGCTGGTATTTCATGATTTCCCAATTTTCAGATCTGATTTGACTTGGTAGTAAACATTGGCAAACTGGCGAGCTCCATAGTCCATACACAAATACAAAGATACAGGATCCATGAATAATAAATATTGAATCAGATGGACGCATGAAGTGCAAACATGCACCAATTTTTCACCAATTTATCTGGCCTGGTTGTCTACAAAAAACCGTCAGCAATGATGAACATGATGAAAATCATCGGCATCAAGAAAAAATCAAGTCCAAAGAAAACTGTTGAAATGGCATTAAACCGACACGTTTTCTCGAACAGATTTAGCAAAGAAGATTTTACGGAATTTCAAGAATATAATGAGCTGTTTGAACTTCACATTAGAACACTTACAACTCATTTTTGCCAGATTTTTCCCATGTCTTGCAGTGATCGTCCGTGACAATGTTGTTCGCCATGTTGGAAAATGATTGATTGGTGGGCGTGGGCAAATTGATATCGATGCAATTGATATTTTATCCAATACCGCCCATGACTGAAAAAAGCGATCACTTCACTTCACTTCCTAGGAGTCCCAGTGTTGCCAAAGCTGCGATTGATGCTGCTTTCATACTAATGTCGCTTTGCAGTTTTGTAGCTTTGCAGCTATGTCGCTTGCTTCCTTTCACACTTTTGTAGCTTTGCAGTTTTGTCGCTTTGCTGCTTTGCCGCTTCATGTCGCTCCCAAAGTTGAATTCATTTCAACTCAAAATTCTTGTCGTGCGACAAAATTTTGCCGATATCGATTACCTCAGCGACATGTAGCTTTGCCGCTACGATAACCGGAAGCGGCAAGTTTTTGCAAAAAATATTCGTCACGCAGCGACAAAGCTGCAAAGCGACATTAGTATGAAAGCAGCATTAATGTCTCTCAATTAATGAAGATAATCCCCTAATTAGTGGGCACTCGAGTGTAACGACGGTTTTATGACAGTATTAAAATGGGATTTTCATCGGTGATTGGGAATTTTATGGCACTTGAGGTCCTCTTAGGAGCCATTTCCGGGATGTAGAATAAATGGTCACAATAAAATGGAGCAAGTTTTATGAATTGAAATGTTGGGCTACTTTTGTCTATTTTGGGCGATTTTTACCGCTACTTTGGCTGAAATTTTTTGGCAACACTGCCTAGGACTACAAATCCAGTTAGCATTTGTAGTCCCAGCTAGCTATACCATTAGAATTATCAGTGGCGTAGCCAAGGGTGAGCAAGGTGGGCAATTTGCCCACCTTGGAATTTTTTTGATAAATTTTGGGCTCATTCTCAGATATTAAATAATGAATAGTGAAATCATGACCTCATATTTTTTGGAAAAAAATGTGACGGGAAACTAATAATCAAGTTTCATTAGCCTAAAGCGTGCAACTTTGCCGTTTTGGTGTCGCTCATGTTCGTGTTACTAGTTTAGCGTTGTTACGCCTATTACAAATAATTTTAGTGATCTAGTTGATACATTAAAGTCACATTAGTAACATGTGTGAAGCT